>JBBUKS010495486.1:0-14838 GCA_038050645.1 Hedychium gardnerianum
ACTTACAAATTAATATCATTCAATATTTTAACTAAAGTTACACTACTTTAGAACAGTTTTGATGCAGGAAGATTATTAGAATATTTTTTAATTATTTTTAGTAGTTTTAAATTTTTTTGATATTTAAAATATTTTTAATCTTTAGAATATTTTTGGTATTTCTTATTTTTTTATATTTTTTTATATTTTGAGTCTGTTTAAAAAATTTATGATGGTAAATCTTTTTTTTTAGGATTTCTTTCTTTTCTTTACAAGTTATGAATTAGAGTTTATACGTTGAAATTTCTTTCCTTTTTTTTTGTATCTTAGGGTTTAGAGTCTATATAAACATGTATTTAACTGTTTGAGAATTTATCCTCTGTTATTATATATATATATATATATATATATTGAAAAACCTAGAGAACGATGATTTTCTCTTCTTGCTTTCTCCTCAAATCTCTCTTTTTATTAGCCCACAGGATAATCACTATTTTGTCTGACGCAAGTTGGTATTAGAGCTGGCAGGTTTCGATTGAGGAAGTCGAGAGTCAGATCTAATGGGAGGTCATCGTGATTGTGGTCACGATGTAACAATAGGTAGGTTCCGATTGAATAAGCCGAACATCTTGAAAGACAGCTGAGGATTAAGGATTTATAGAAGCAAGTCACAGATTTAACCCAGCGTGTAGCGGCGGTGATGCGAAATCTTAAAGATCGTGAGATATGTGGTCGAGAGAATCGACATGGAGACCTCATATGTCAAATTGATCTACTCGAATTTTCTAGTACGTCATAGACAGAGAATTTTGTTAATTGAATCAACAAAGTGGAGCGGTTCTTCGACTATAAGCAAGTTCCGGATCGGATGAAAGTAAAATTGGTTATCTTCAAACTCAGAAGTTTAACATCGGCATGATGGGAGTGCTTGCGATGCTCACGAGACCAACAAGGCTAGGCCAAGATCAAAGATTGAGAGAAGATGAAAAATCACTTTCTTCCTTTCGGCTACACTCAGACTTTGTTTCAATGGCGTCAGGCGTTGAGATAGGGTGCAAGATCAATCAATGACTATATAGAAGAGTTTTACCAGTTGATTGAGGAAGCTGTGAAAAACGAGACCAAGAATATTAGCGAGCCAGTGTATGATGATGATGACCTCCGCATGGCCGATCCTCCTTAAGAAATACAACCAACTCTATGTCCGCACCGACCACTACACGTCGCTCCTCGCTAGGTATTTCCCTCTCAAGGGGCCCCTTGCAGAGTACCTCCATTACGACATCCTCAACCTGGACAAGCCCTCCAACCCCTCCTCTCACGAGGTAGTTGCCTAGATCAAGCGCATCCTCCACTCCGAGAAGATTGGCGATAGCGACACTCTCGATCCCAAAGTCATCGAAAATCTTATTGTTTGCATCGATTGTGCCACTTGTCTCGTCAAGTCTCAACTGTAGGGCAAGAAGATATGATGTTTGGGGATAGAAGAGGAGTGTAACAATTTAGAGGAGGAATATAGTTAAGGAAGAAATGTAACTTTTTCTCTCAATATTATTTTCATGCCACAACTTGGCTTATATAGCTATGACAAAAGGAAGTCCAAAAATAATTTGGTTCTTTCTACATTAAATACACTATCATATCAAATGCATGTACTTAACAATTTAACTCATCATGCTAACTTAATTAGTCACTACATAATTTAATTCAACTTGACTTGATGAAGACCAAAACAATTTGGTTTTGAGTTCCAACAATACAATTTGGTTTAGTCTTCCAAGTATGCAATTTGGTTTAGACTTCCAACAATACCTCCCATAAACCAAACTTGCTCTTCATTCCTAAGCTTGCTACAATTTTTGTGAAAAAAGATCCTCCCAGTGGTTTAGTGAAGATATCAATCTTTTGTTCATTGGTCCTGCAATATTCAACATGAACGCTACCTTCGTTCACAAGCTTCCTTAAGAAATGATACCGAATTTGAATATGCATTGTTTTTTCGTGAAGAACTAGATCCTTTGAAATTGAAATTGTTGAGCTGTTATCACAAAACAAGGTTGTTGGACCTTCTTGATATACTTGAGATTCTCCAAAATTCCACACAACTAAAGTAAATGACATCCTACAAAAGAAGCAACAATATATTTTTCTTCTATAGTAGAAAGTACAATAGTAAACTGCTTCTTTAAACACCATGTTATAGCTCCACTTTCAAGATCAAAAACATAACCTGAGGTGTTTTTGCTATCATCGATACTTCCTGCTAAGTCATTGTTAGTATAACCAATAAGATTAATTAGTACACTTGCTTGATAGAAAATGTCATAATCAAGAGTTCCTTTCACATATTTAAGGATTATTTTTGTCGTCTCCCAGTGATTAGAGAATGGTTTCTCCATAAACCTGCTCACCAAACTTACAACATATGTAATATTTGGCCTTGTAATAGTCAAATACATTAAGTTTCCAACCAAATTTTGAAACATAGTTGGATTTGTAAGTACCCCGAGATAGTTTTGATGTAATCAACCGAGTTAAGTTAGGTCATGTGTGGTTTGATCCTTGTGTCTAAGTGTGCAAGAACTTAGGAACACGAGAAGTCGAGTGAAAGACGCGGCAGACGAGAAAAATGACACGGAAAGCGAGTCGACGGGCTCGGTGCATCCGAGGGATGAGAAGCTGTGGAAGAGTACACGTGTGGAGCGAGAAGGACGCAGTCCAAGGGACGCGAGGCGAAAAGGACATGATCCAAGGGATGAGAAGTCGGGGAGGAAGCTTGCTCGAAGAGAAGGTCGAAGTTGAGTTCGGGTGAACTCAACTTCGGATGACCAGAGATCACCTAGGCGATCAAAAGGATTGGAGGCACCTCAGAGCAGCTGGAGGTGCCTCACCCGCCAGACGCTGGAGGTGCCTCAAGCGCCCAGACAATGGAGGCGCCCCCAAAGGTCGGAGGCACCTCACCCGCCCAAACAATGGAGGCGCCCCCAATGCTCGGAGGCGCCTCACCCGCCAATTGAATTGAAGCGCCCCAGAGCAATGGAGGTGCCTCGATCGCCAAGAAGACTTGTTACAGCAGATACAAATTTGAAAGTCATATTAGGTTAACCGAGGCACCTCCAACGATTAGAGGCACCCCTAATGCTGCCAGATCAGCAGACCATTGTTGAATGGATCAATTTTGATCCATTGGAGGCGCCCCCATAACTGCCACGTCAACAAAATAGTCACTTCGACCATTTTGTTATAAATAGAGGTCGTATCCTCTAGTTTGAGGTAACACACTCAATACTTTCAACTCTATTTCTGTTTTCCCAAGTATGTGCTTTCAAAGTCTGTAAAAGGTTATTTCGCCTTCAACGAAGGAGTCATTTATAGTTTTTATTTGCCTTGGATTAACAACTACCTAGGTTGTAACCAAGTAAACTTTTTGTGCCTCTTCTTTATTTTTATGTTTTATTTATTTAATTAATGTGTGTATCCTTAGCTCAAGAGAAGTTGTAATTTTAATTTGCAGGGCTATTCGCTCTCCTCTAGCCGGTCCAACCCAATCCTACAATTGTATCAGAGCCCAACTGCCTTAGAAGGACTAACCGTCGATTAAAGCAACAAGGAGATGGCCGGATCAAGCATTCACCCACCAAAGTTCGAGGGGTAATTCACGCCGTGGAAGCGTAAAATGGAGGTATTTTTTCGCACTGACTTTGATATAATGCTTTCAATTAAATTTGATTTTGAAGCACCCAAAGATGAGAACGGAGAAGAAAAGGAAGAGTTCTCTTCGAACAAGAAGCAGCAGACTGAGTTCATGGCGAATGGTAAAGCCGAGTTCCACCTTTTGAGCATGCTACCGGCTCAAGAACTCAACAGAATCGACGCCTACAACTCCGCAAATGACCTATGGGAGAAGTTTCTAGAATTATATGAAGGCACCTTTGAAGCAAAGCTAGCCAAAAGAGATGTACTTCGAAATCAACTGAGTAACCTTCAACTGGAGAAAGGTGAGTCAGTTGCCCATTTGCAAGCAAGGATTAAGGAGCTCATCATCGGGCTCACAAACCTCGGAGAAATGGTAATTAATCACAACTCCCTACATTTTACTCTAAATGCATTTTTGAGAACCCCTATTTGGTCTTCTGTTGTTGATTCTTATTACATCTCAAAGAATATGAAGGTAAGTACATTAGATGATTTGTTTTCAACCTTGAAGATTTATGAATCTAGAATTGCAGGTCTAAGAAAAGAAAAGGAACTGGACCAGAATCTAGCACTTAAAGTCAAGAAGATCGAACCAGACTTAGAACATTCACTTGACGACGAAGAAGAAGCTTATATGGTATGGAAGCTCAATAATTTTTTTAAAACTAACAACTTTGGTAAGACACAGGCTAAGAAGCTTCTACGGGGGAAAAGGAAAGTAAGGTGCTACAATTGCAACGAAGAAGGGCATATCAAGGACAACTGCCCCAAATTGAAGGATAAAGAAAGAGAAAAGAGAAAGGACCTAAAAGTTCAAGCATCGGAACCTCAAAACTACGTGGAGCGATTCATCATCTGAAGAGTCCGAGATCGAAGAATATGCTAGACTAACCCTAATTGCCAACTACCAAGAAGAGAGTATCGATGAAGGGGGAGCTACTTTCGAAGAGATCAACAGTGAAAGGGGAGCATCCAACGATCAATTCGACACGGTAAGTGAGGTACGCCAACTTCCGCCTGATCAACTTTACCGTGGTATTAAAATGATGTCTAGATCATTGTGCAAACTTAGATCAAAATATGTAGAATTGAAAAAGATAAATTTATATTTAAGAATTAAATTAGCAAATGCATGTCCACTACCAGAATTTGATAAATTTAAGGTGGAAAATAAAATTTTAAAAGAACAAATAGATGTTGCATGCTCAAATTCAAATTTGTTTCATGTTCAAAGTTTTAAATATTTTGGAGGACTAAATTGGTATGTTAGAAATCATAAGGGCCAAATTATTTTTTTTTCACATTATGATATTCCTAGAAAATACTTGATTAATCCAGTAGGTAGAAATTTATTTTGGGTTTAAAAATTTGTTCTAGCCTATTAAATTGTCTGTATATGCATGCTAGAAAATAAATTATTTGAATTATTAATATTTTATTTGTAAAATTATTTTTGTAAACTTTTTGTTCGATTATTTTTCATTTTATATTTTTCTGTGATAGAATTTCATGTTTTCTGTTACCATAAAAAATTTCAAAATTTTTTGACCGTGGTATAAATTGTTATGAATTTTTTAATGAAAATTGAATTTTTAAAATTAAAAATTTTAGAGACTTATTTTTGAAACATTTGATTTTTCTGAAAATAACTGTCATAGTTTAAATGCTCAAAAAAATTTGCAAGATTTTTCGATGTCAAATCCTATTTTTACTTATTTTTTGGAAAATCTGTATTTCTGCAAAGAAAAATATTTTCTCCCTATAAGAAAACTTATTTTTCTTGTGAATTTTTTTTCTAGAATCAGTTTAGTAATTTTGAACATTAACAAAAAATTTCAATATTTTTTTAAACTTAAAAATTATTTCTAAATTATTTTTGCAAAATTTATGGTTAAATTATTAAAAATTATTTTCTTAGAAATAATTGAGATAAAAATACATAGGTTTTTTATATAGTATATACATCCTCAATTATTTTTTTTCACACTTTTTCCTATTATTTAATATTTTTTCTATTTTTTTTGATGAGATCAAAGGGGGAGAACTAGTGTTAAGTTAAGAGGGAAATTGATTGCAAACTATTGCTTGTACTTTATTGCCAAATATTTTATACTTAATTACAATATTTTTGCCATGTAGTTCAGTTTTATAACTTTATATTTTGTTAACCCTAACTTTAACTCGGGTTGATACACATTAAAAATGGGGAGATTGTAAGTACCCCGAGGTAGTTTTGATGTGAACAACCGAGTTAAGTTAGGTCATGTGTGGTTTGATCCTTGTGTCTAAGTGTGCAGGAACTTAGGAACACAAGAAGTTGAGCGAAAGACGTAGCGGACGAGAAGGATGGCACGGGAAGTGAGTCGATGGACTCGGTGCATCCGAGGGACGAGAAGATGCGGAAGAGTACACTGGTGGAGCGAGAAGGACGTGATTCGAGGGATGTGAGGCGAGAAGGACACGGTTCGAGGGACAAGAAGCCGGGGAGGAAGCTTGCTCGAGAAGAAAGTCAAAGTTGGGTTCGGGTGAGCTTAACTTCGGATGACCAGCGATCACCCATGTGATCGGAAGGAATGGAGACGCCCCGTAGCAGCTATAGGTGCCTCACCCGCCAGACGCTGGAGGCGCTCCCATCGAATGGAGGCACCTCATGCGCCTAGACAATGGAGGCGCCCTGGATTCTCTGAGGCGCCTCACACGCCAGTTTGATGGAGGCGCCTTGGATTCTCTAAGGTGCCTTACCTGCTAGTTTGATGGAGGCGGCCTAGAACAATGGAGGCGCCTCAACAGAAGGACTCATTGCAGCGAATTAGATTTGGAAGCCATGTTAAGTCAACCGAGGCAACCCCAATGCTTGGAGGCGCCCCTAGCACTGCCAGATCAGCAATGGATCAGTTTCAATCCATTGGAGGCGCACCCATGACTATCACGTCAGCAAAATGGTCACCTCGATCATTTTGCTATAGATAGAGGCTGTGCCCTCTAATTTTCAATATAACACACTCTGTTCTTCATCTCTAAACTCTGTAATCTTCCTTCTATGCTTTCAACATCTGTAAGAGGCTACTCCGCCTGAAAGAGTCTTTTAGTGCTTCCACTTGCCTTGGATTAACAACCTCCCCGGTTGTAACCAAGTATATTCCTGTGCCTCTTTCTTTATATGTATTTATTTTTAAATTAATTAAGTGTGTGTCCTTGCTAGTAAGTTAGCAAGAGAATAGTTAAATTTTTGTAGGACTATTTACCCCCTCTAGCCGGTCCAACAAGATCCTACACTTTCTCTCCCTATTTATGTAGTAGATGTTGGTGCAGGGAACACCATAATCAAACTTATATTTTGATGTTGTCAAAGGTTCAAAGTTAAGTCTTATTGTTATCTAATTAACTAATCCAGTATACAAGATCTCAACTCTGAAAGCCCTAGTAGGTCTAGAGGACCCGATAATAGGCAAGGAAGTCTCGGCAGATCGTGGAACCAGGCAAGAAGTCCAGATAAGTCAAGAGGACCTGACATCTTGCAGGAGGATTCGATAGGTTTGGAGGACCTGATATCGAATCAAGTGGAAGACCTTGAAGGCCGATCCGATGCTGAGCAAAGTCCAAACAGGTCTGAAGGACCCGATGTTTGGCAGGTGAATTGAGGTAAGCACCTGGAGTTACTGTAGTGAGGTAAGCACCTGGAGTTACTGCAGTGAGGTCGTGTCCCAATGGGACAAACCTTAGGCGTTGATCCAACTGAAGAAACCAACGGAGGTGTCTAAGTTGAGATCAAGACAGGTCGAATTGTCTTATTCATGTATACTTATATTTGATCTAACCTTTATTTTTGCAGGACTATTACTATTATTTTTTTTCCTGTGCTAACTTTATTTTGCAAATAAAACAAAGTTCGGATTTAAGATAGGTTTGGTCGACCAAATATGAGGTTCAGTCGACCAATCAGACCAGATTAGCACAAGATCGAACAGAGGCTGTATACATGAAAATACTGGGATCGGTCAACTGATCCAAGGGATCTGTTAAATATGACATTTATGGAAATTAATATGTGTTAATTGAGGAAATAAGTCTATAGGAATTTTTGAAAATTTTTTGGAAATTAAACAGAGCTAAGTTGGATATAACAATTTAATGAGGAGTTGATTGGGTAAATTAGTCTAAGGTTAGGTTTAATTAACATAAAGTTAATTTCTAAAAGCTAAGTTGAGATTCTTTATTACCGAACTCCTCTCTCAGCTCTCGTCGCTTCTCCGAAATGTCGATCTCCCTGATCCCTTCCACCGTCGCCGCCGAAGCTCCGATCCTCTTCACCAGTGTCGGCCAAGACCCATCCCATTCTCTCGCCGCCGTCCACACCTAGATCTGCAATCGCCGGGGTCAATTCATTCCTTGATTATGACTACTGCCACCTTTCGTTGTCTACTTCTTTACTCATCGTCGGGAGGGTTTTTCCCTAGCTTCGACTTCATTGATGCTGCTAGCCTTGGAAACCTTTTCCCTATTGGAGATCAAATCTGATCCATTGTAATAAGAGGGTCTACTGCTCCGGCCAAGTTCCATTTCCATCGATCAGAACTTGGTAAGAACCTTTTCTTCTTCTTCCTTTGAATTAGGTTTTTTTTTATTCTTCATAATCTGGTCCATTGAATCCCTAGCTCCAATTATCTCAATAGCACCAGCCAAATTTGGGTCTCTATTGATGGGCCGAAGGTAGCACTGCTACTATAGCTCCGGCCACCCCTTGATCAAGTTCCGTTAGCCACATCGGATTTAAGGGTAAGGTTTGATTTGAATGTTCCTAGAAATTTGATTTAATGGTGGTGGGGGACTGAGGTTGAATTCTAAAACAGGGGAGGAAGAAATTCAAATAGTCGTCCAATTCTTTTTTTTTCACAAAGCACAGCGGCGTTGGAAGGAGGAAACATGTTATTAGAGTTTGATAATTTGAGGAGTTTATCATGAAGTGGAGGTGTGTTTTATTTGTTGATTGTATGTTTAGGTTATGCTAAATAGAATAGTGATCTTGGAGGATAGTATTAAATTGAATCTTCATATATATAGTGATACCTACATTTAAAATCAAAAGAGGTTAGGATAAAAGCTAAAGTAAAATTTGATACTTGATTGGTGGGTATTGTATTAGAATTTGACTTTTTAAATATGTGATATGGATAGGGTTGTTGGGTATTATGAGTTGTAGTTGTTGGTGTAGTTGAGTTTGCTATCGATAGGGGTTCAGTTTTGAAAGATGTAGAATGGTTTAAAAATGGAGCAAAAAGAAGATTCATTTTATGAATTTAACTAATTGGATGCGGGATTAGGATGATCCCATTTAGGGTTCCTGTACGATATATAATTTGTTTTAGTGATATGTTTAGGATAGATCCGGATTTTTAATTCGAATTTATGTGATATAGGACACTGATTCGGAACAAGAATCCAGACTTGAGGATTTTCTCGTCACGACCTATTTTGGAGGCGAGTATCTCTACCTTTGTTCCTACTTTTATTATTGACCTTGGCGCATGATTAAAATATGCTAAGTGGAATTCAAATTTACCTTGCTCTAGCTGTACTTTTACTTGTGTTTGACCATTATATGCTTGCACTTTGTGTGATCTATTTTTATTCACTTACAGTCTCTATTTGATTTTCTATCCTGAAGAGAACATGAATAGTGAAGATACCTTAGAATCCATGCTATGTACATGTAGTTGATAGACACGTGTGTGGCGTGCATTTATGTTTATATGTGAGTCCTTATTTATTGATATCATGTAGTTGTTGATTGGGACACATGTATGACGTGTACCAAGGCTAAAATTGCATATTAGTGTCCATCATTTTGATTAGCGGAATGCCCACACGTAGTTGGCATGTAATATGATTAGTATATTTTCATAATTTCAGCTGAGTACATTGATGTGGATAGCTATGTGTGATGGTAGAATTTCTAGTCTACCTAACACCATGATGTGCATGTTTGTTATCAGCTATGTCTCTCATTCAGTTGGTTGAGTGAGTCGTAGCATCACGAGATTACATATTTTCTATCGGCTATGTCACCCATTTAGTTGGTTGAGTGAGTTGTAGCATCACGAGATTATATGTTTGTTATTGGCTATGTCTCCCATTTGGTTAGTTGAGTGAGTCGTAGAGACACGATGCATTTTCATGCTATGTCTCCCATTTAGTTGGTTGAGTGAGTCATAGAAATGCTACTATTAGGGTTGTTATACCCTAGCTGCTCATGAGATTATACGTGGTAGAAAGTTTCTCCCGCAGCCCGTAGCTAGATACCCTGGCTGGCCACGAGATTATACATGGTAGAGAGTTTCTTCCGCAGATAAAGACCCTGACATTTATGGACTTCCCATGAGTATCGTGGTAGAGTTTTTTTTTCATGGTCCACAGCTAACAAGATGGGTGTCTTGGTCATTTGTATACCCTGTGGTGGAGCATTACTCCCATATGCGAGACCCCAATTTATATACTTGTTTCGATATACGCAGTTGTGATACTGTACTTATATGGATTACTGTTGATACATGCATGGGAGATGTTGTATTATTTTGTTTATTATTTGCACTACTCATGATACGATGTGCAGCTATTTAGAGTGTCTGTGTAATAGAGACATTCATGAGCATATTTCCTCGTGGTATGTATCTACCTTTGAGACAATAGACTTTTGCACTCCTTATACTGTTATTGTTCATGCACCGTCTTTCTAAACCTACTGAGTATTACTTGTGCTCACTACCCTGCTTGTTATTTTATTTCAGGTTAGCAATTTGGATTGCTTGGAGAGTTTTGCCCATGTCGTCCCCTATCGCGTTGAGTTTTGGTGATTTCCTTCTTACTTCGGTGTTTTTTCTTCCGCACTTGATGTTTATTTCCACATTGTAATAAAAATATGAACTTGGACTTTGTTTTTTTGGTTTTGGTTATATACTTGGAGTTTTAAGTCGCACCGGCACGCATTTTGTCCATTGGGGTTTCTTATTGTTTATTTATGTATGGTTGTGTTGCCCGAGTGGGGTAATTGTTATTCTATTTTGTATGCTACCTGAGTGGGGTATTTGATATACTGCGTGGTTGTGCTACCCGAGTTGGGTATTTTATTTATTTATTTATGACTATGTATCAGGGAATTATCCACCGTACAGGGGAGGTGTTGTCCGTTTTTCAACGGATAAGTACCCTCTCGGGGCGTGACAGAATGACTCTATATAAGCAACGATGAGCAAAGGCTTTAGCACATCAATTATCCTACTACTCTAACGCTCTAGTATCGATGAAAAGCAACAAGACTCTTCTCGTGTGATCGGGGAAGTGTCAGGAGGAGTGCGTGGCACTTGGGAGCTTTTGGACCAACTCGATGACACTTTGTTTGTATTACAAGCCGTATTTTCTTTCTATATTCCTTGTGCTTATATTTAACTTGTAAGCGGTTTCTCCGCCTCTGGAAAAGTTTTGGAAATGAGAAAAATTAGTGAACGGGTGCCTCCTGTAATTAGGCCTTGGACATACTGACCCTGGGGGGTTGAGATCCAAGTAAACCATCGGTGTTCCTTCTCTTGTTTTACTTTATTATTATATTTCTGCTGCTGCTAATAACTTTGATAGAACAAACGAACAATGAAACACGAGAAAGACAATCGATATTCACCTCCCTCTATCGAACACAGGGGTCCTACATTTCCTAGTCATTTTAATGTATTTATGCAAATAATTATTATAATGCAATTTAAAACTATAATTACGAATTTTCATCTCTTATTTTTACCTTCAAACCTCCCTTTTGTTTTACTTTCCATCTTTATTAATCTTCTTGGTGTTTTCATTTTTTCCTTTCCACTTGTGTGGTTATGATCCTTCTTGTTGTATGCGAAGAAAACTATGTGATCTTTCTTGTAATAATCCTTTAGTTGACTCAAATCTAACTCAATAATTCTTTAGTCGAGTCAAATCCATTATAGTCAACTCAAATCCTTTCATTCAGCTCAAATGGATAAGATCTCGAGTTCATCTTCCAATAGATACCATATTAAATCAGCTCAAATAAAGTTCAATCAAAGCCAATCCAAGTTACTAGTCAACTCAATTGATCGCCAAAGTGAACTCATCCACCCAATAAATACTTATTGAGTCAAT
The DNA here is from genome assembly GCA_038050645.1 of Hedychium gardnerianum. NCBI lineage: Eukaryota > Viridiplantae > Streptophyta > Magnoliopsida > Zingiberales > Zingiberaceae > Hedychium > Hedychium gardnerianum. The sequence goes on from JBBUKS010495486.1 coordinate 11,833, forward strand.
TCAAAAATATTTCAGTCAATCTAAAACCAACATACAACATTCTCTTTAGAATATATAGTTTGTAATGGACTCCACTCTAGTTAAATTAGTTACACCTTTAGTTGACTCAATCTACTTGAGGGTTCTAACTTTGCTTAGCTTATGCCTCATAATCTCACACAAAGACCTAGGGTCAAGCATGACATAAAACTAATCTAGAACTCATTGTTTCTTAATCAATGGCTTACACTACCAAAAAACATTGATTTAGGGATGAAATTTAGCGACGGATTTTTTTCATCCCAAATCTACAACAAATTTAGCGATAAAAGAAGAATTCGTCATTAATTAGAAATGAAATAGTTTCATCACAAATTAGCAACAAAGTATATTTTGTCACTAAATTCGTTGTCAATTAGCGACGAAAATCAATATTTGTCATAGATTTGCTACGAATATGAAAATCATCGTAGATTTTTGTGACAAATATAGAATTTGTCGTGAGATTTGCAAGGAATTCCATTTTCATTGCAAATTATGTGACGAATACTATTTTTATCGCAAATATCTACGACAAATCCAGTATCCATTGCAGAGTTTGCGACGAATACAAGGATTTGTCGCAGATTCTGCACTACGAAATATCTGTTTCATAATATTTTTTAGTTTTTGACTAATCTGCGACGAATCCATGGATTCGTCGCAGATTCATTGTGACGAATCCTTGGATTTGTCGTAGATTGGTAAACTATTGTAGCAAATTTTAGCAAATTGGTCAAACTAGATGGATCATTGGTTGGGTTTAAAAGACCAATTAAGCTAATTAAGGCAATCAAGGCAATGATGTTGGCTGTGTTGATCATACTAACACTATTTATTGAGAGTAGAAGTTTCGACCATGTTAACAAATTAATTAAGGTAGGTGCATAATAGCTAATTGGTTAAGGAAACAAGATGTACACTATCTAGACAAGCCAATAACATCAAATTGGTTCAATGATTTAGTCATATTCATTGAAACTAATTAAGGGTTATTTAATTAACCAAGGTGGTGAGGTGAGTGACTTGGATGAGTAAATCAATTTATATTTGTTGAGAATGAGCTAGTCTCAAATTTATAATCTTCAAATATTATATGTTAAACATTTTTTTATTGTATTATGTGTATTAGGTATTTTTTATAAATATATTAAAATTAAATTTTCTAAAGATTCTACATTTTTTAAATTTAAATTTTCAAATTTTCAAATATATTTTCATAAAATTAAAATATTTTATAAATTTAAAGTTTTCCGGCGAAAAAAATTTGGCGATAAAAATATTTTTATAATCTTCAATATTATATATTAAACATAATTTTTTTATTGTATTATGTGTATTAGGTAGTTTTTTATAAATATTTTAAAAATAAATTTTCAATTTTTTAATTTTTTTTCAAACTTATATTTTAAATTTTTAAAAAATTAAATTATTTTAAAATTTTAAAGTTTGGCAACGAATCCAGTTTTCATCGCCAAATTTTGCAAAAATTAAATTAAATTTTTAGATAATAATTTTTTCTTATTGTAAATGAATTTGTTCTTAGGCGACGAATTTATTTTTTGTCGTCATATTTGAGATTAAACAAATAAACTTAATTGAGTATGCATGATTATCTAGCAAGTAAGATTAATTATCTAGCAATTAAATTATTTTATTAATTTAAATTTTCTCGACAAAACCTAGATTCGTCGGTAAATTTAGCAACGAAACCCAGATTTGTAGAAAAATAGGCGACAGAAATATTTAAATAATCTCTAATATTACAAGTTAGACATAATTTTTTTTATTATATTATATGTACTAGATAGTTTTTTTTAATTTAAAAAAAAAGAATCTTTTTAATTTTTTTAAATTTATATTTTAAATTTTAAAATATATTTTTGGAAAATTAAATTATTTTAAAATTTTAAAGTTTGGCGATGAAAAAATGGTTTCATCACAATTTTTTTTTGCAAAAATTAAATTAAATTTTAATTTAAAATATTCGATTTTTTTTTAAATATAATTTTTTTAAATAATCTATAATTTTAAATTGTTTTTAAATAATCTATAAATTTAAATTATTTTTAAATAATCTATAAATAATTTAAGCTTTTGATATTATTTTATAATTATTTTTTTTAGTCAATGGCAATGAAATCGAAACGAATAGCAATTTTGTCTTTAAATTATAAACGAATTTATTCTTGGGCGACGAATTTATTTTCCATCATCATATTTGAGATTAAGCAAATTAACTTAATTGAGTATGCATGTTTATCTAGCTAGTAGGATTAATTATCTAGCAATTAAATTATTTTATTAATTTAAAGTTTGTCAATGAATCCCGAATTTATCTGCAAATTTAGCGATGAAACCCGAATTTGTCAACAAAAAAGGTGACGAAACTATTTTTATAATCTCTAATATTATATGTTAGACATTTTTTTTATTGTATTATATGTGTTGGTGCAATCGTTTTTAGGTTAAGGTTGACCAATTTGACAAGCTCGAGTTGGCTTGATTTTGAGTTTCAATGTTTGGACAATATGTGAGAAAGAGGTCAAGGTTGACCGAATACCTGACGATAAATGAAAGTCCTAACTAAGGTTAGGCAAGAAGAAAAACCTAGTGGGACTAGACAGTGGAAGACCTAGCTGAGGTTAGGCAAGAGAAAAGAACTAGTGAGACTAGGCAAGAGGGAAGTCCTAGCGGGGCTAAGCAGTGAAGACCTAGTTGGGATTTAGGCAATGGAAGTCCTAATGTGACTAGGTAAATGGAAGGCCTAGTTGGGGACTAGGCAAATGGAAGACCTAGTTGGGAACTAGGAAATGAAAGTCCTAGCAGAGCTAGGTATTGGAAGACCTAGTTTGGAACTAGATAAGATAGGTTAGTTGGGAGCTAAACACTTGGCACGTGGCAAACCTAGTGTTAGGATCTTGAGCGCAAAAATAACATAAGCGCAGCGGAATAAAATCAAGATCCTTCAGAAGATCCATGCGAAGG
>JBBUKS010495532.1:0-14829 GCA_038050645.1 Hedychium gardnerianum
ATTAACTGAAGTTCAACTGAGCTTGTCACAGTGTTAATTGCATTGAAATCATCTGATAACATCTCTCCCTTGTTTGAGATCTCTGTATCACTATCAGAGCCCCTCACTTCATCAAGACCAGTTTGAAAAGAATCTCCAGCAGAAACTTTCTGTTGTGCGGAATCAAAATTTGGTTTGACAACCTCCGGCTTCCTTAAAAGAGAAATATTACTTACATCTTCACTTGATGTTTTTGTCATTTTCAAGACTACATTTGGTTCAATTTTGAACTTTGAGTTAATTTCAAAGTCATCATCCTGGGTGACAGTGGGCTTCCGCAAAGAAATGTTGGGAGGTTCAGTCCTGTCAACATTATTTCCTCTAATTTGGTTTGGCTGTGTCTGCACTTGTATGGAACCCTCAGAGGATTTCATGGCTTTATGTCTTCTGCTCATAGTTGGACGTGACACATATATGTTACTATCCCTTATATTTTGTGGATTCTTCTGGTAAGATGTATCAGCCGACCCCACATAGTGGGATAAAACTTGGTTGTTGTTGTGTTCTGGTAAGATGTATCAAGCTTCTTTGACGGCCGCAGTTCCTCCACTATCACATCTGATAGGATACTTAGTGTGTAATCACCCATTTTATCTTTGTTCTTATAGAAATATTTTTCAACATCAAGATAAGAGACTCTTGGATCCAATTTCTGCGCCATTATTTCTTTCTCCGCTTTCTCAGGACATACTCGCATTTTCAGACGAGGATGGCAAAGGAAATCTACATTGTCGAAGAGGTCATTCGGTGAGGTTGGATTCCGTCTAGATTTTGTCGTGCTCCGGGAGGATCCCGCAAAATAGGATCGTCCTCGTAGTCCCACTGGCTCGATTTTGGAAGCGGACATGGGGACGGGCTTATCTTGCGGGCCGAGCCCTAAGTCACGAGCAAATTCATCAGATGCTCTGTGATGCCTATCGGGAACCTCCTTTGAGTTTGTCTGGTGATAGCTATTGCGTTTGGCCAGATTTCTTCCATTTTGGGTTTCAAACATCGCCTTCATCCTTTCAATAAGTTATTCCATAACCCCTGCTATCCGATCCATCTGAACCATCCATCCATCAATCATCTCTCGAACTCGTTGCTGTCTTCTCGACGACATGATTCACAAGAACAACTTGTCTCTGATACCAAACTGATGCAGCGGATAACTGTCGAATCCGTTGATTCACGCACGAATACCGAAAGTGACTTGGATAATTATCAAATCCATTGATTCGCGCACGGATACCGGAAGCGATCTTCTAAACCTGTTGATTCGCGCACGAATATCAGGAAATAGACATCCAAAAACTAAACTAAAGTTTGGGGAGAAGAACGGCGTGGCCAAAATATTATTGATCAAAACCCCCCTTTACAACGACCCAAACAATGTTTATATAGACTCTAAACCCTAACATCAAAGAAAGAAAATAAATCCCATAGACCCCCATTTCTAACTTATAAAGAAAGGAAAGGAATCCGACCAAAAAGGAAAAAGACTCACAATCCTAAAATCTCTAAATGAACTCCAAATATAAAAATACAAAAGATAGACATTACCAAAAATATCTTAAATACCAAACTCGATAAAAATAAGAATAAAAAATACTAAACTTACTCTTATGTTTCCGCATTACAAATTCAAAGTGGAGATTAGTTGTTGAGGAACAAATGAAGCCTTGGAGAAGAATGGTATATGAGAAATTCTAGAATTGCCTAATGGAAAGAAAATAGTGGTATGCAAGTGAGTATTCACAGTCAAATTCAATGTTGATGGCACTATTAACCGATACAAAGTAAGGCTCGTTGCTTAAGGCTTCACTCAAACAAATAGTTTAGACTACAAGAAAACATTTTCTCCTATAGGTAAACTCAATACAATTAGGGTTCTCTTATCTCCAGCAGAAAATCTTGATTGACCTCTTCAACAGTTAGATACAAAAAAATGCCTTTTAAATGGAGATTTACATGAAGAAGTATATATGGATCCTCCTCCAGGTTTTGAAAAAGGAGGTAATTTGGTGTGTAAATTAAGAAAATCACTTTATGGCTTGAAGTAGTCTCCAAGGGAATGATTTGAAAAGTTTACTCGAGCGATAAAGGGTTGAGGATTTCTCCAAGCACAATAGGATCATACTTTATTTTACAAACATTCTAAGAATGGGAGAAGGGTTATTTTTATAGTATATGCAGATGAAATAATTATTATTGACAATGATTATACTGAGTTAGAATCATTAAAAAGGTATTTGAATTAAAAGATTTAGGTACTTTCAAATACTTCCTAGGTATGGAAGTGGCTCGAAGTAATGCAGGAATTGACATTTCTCAGAGAAAATATATCCTTGATCTTTTAAGGGAGACAAGTATGTTGGGGTGGAAGCCAACTAAGACATCCAAGGAACCTCATGTTAAACTTGGCCTTGAAGGTGGAAAGGAGGTTAATCGAGAGCAATATCAAAGATTTGTGGGTAAACTTATTTACCTATCACATACTCATCCTGGTATAGCCTTGTAGTAAGTATTGTTAGTCAATTTATGCATGTTCCTAAGGAAAAACACCTTGAGGTAGTCTACAGTATCTAAAAGACACTCTTGAAATGAGTTTATTTCTCACAAAAAACGAGATCACACGATGTCAGAAGTTTATATTGATATCGATTAGGCAGGTTCCTCTGTGGACAAGAAATCAACTACAGGTTAATGCACATATGTTTGGAGCAACTTAGTGAAATGGAGAAGTAAAAAACAATCGATAGTACCTCAAAGTAGTGTAGAGGTAAATTTCAAGCACTTGCACATGGGATATGTGAGGGGATATGGCTCAGGAGATTATTGCAAGAATTGAAGTTCTCTAATGACTCTCCTATGATGTTCTACTGTGATAACCAAGCAGTTATTAGCATTGCTCACAATCGAGTTCATCACGATCGAAGAAAGCACAAAGAAGTGGATTGTTATTTCATTAAGGAAAAAATTGATAAAGAGGTTATCCGCTACATTCCAACTAAGGAATTGGACATCTTAACAAAAAGTCTTCACAAGCCAATGTTTGAAAACATGGTAAACATGTTAGGAATGACAAACATTTACATTCCGGCTTGGGGGTGGGGGGATGTTAGAATATTCAGCTGATATTTGTTGGAATATTCAGCTGATATTTGTTGGAATATTCAGCAAAATATTTGTTAGATTATTTAGCAGAATATTTGGTAGAGTATGTAGCAAGTCGCTCTATTTTGGAAGATTAATTTATTTATCCTTTCATTTTCTTTTTTGATTCTAATTAATTATTTCCTTTATGACCTACGTGTCTAATCATTTCCATTTTTCCTTTTGCAAACAAAGTTTTATATATAAACTATTAAAATAAATGTATAAATATTTTTTTGAAATCAGTTTTAAGTTGTGTTTGTCTCAACTATTTGCATCGGTTGTATAAAATTGTCCCTCTATAAAATTCTATGTATATCAATAGTGATATTCAAATAATTAAATCATTTTTTTATCTCCCACTATCCTTTATACCTTTCACTTTAATCTATTCACCTTCTAACTATAGAATGTCACCTTTGAACATGTTTATACCATCTCAATCTACTTTCCTCTCATATTATATTGAAGCTATGTCAAATTGCACTAGGATATCAGTTTTTTTTATTGTATCCCTTTTAATATATTTTTTTTTATTACTAACATCATTTATATAAAAGAAGAATGTTATTGCAAATAAATTTAAAGAGAAAGTGGAATATAGATGGGAATTAACGATACATGATTCAATTGCAATTTAAAAAACTAGTCAAATTACCATACCAAGAATCTGAGTAGTGTGGCCAAAGTGAATGAATACAAACGGAACATTCAAAACAATAAATATAATTAGTATTCTTCTCACAGATTTCTATTGGGTTGGATCCTACCTTTGTAGATTGCTGACTAAATCTCAAATCACCTAATACTAGAGGTTGAAAGATCCTATCTAGTGTTATCTTTTTAATCAATCAATAAATTAAAATTTTAATTTTAATTTTAACTCTTTCCCCCAACTAACTCACCTTGAAATCAGAAATCACCTTGGAGTAGTAAAATACTTTTCTTTAATCTCTTGGATGGATACCTAAGATTGTACCAATAAAAGGAAAAGTAGGTTGTTATATCGGTAAGGGTTTCAATGGAGACTTGCATGAGAGGAGCAAATTAAACTCTTAGGGTGCGTTTGATTCAAGGTTATCATGCATAACTTTGGTTATGTGATTACTAGGTAATCACATAACTAGGTTATGGGGAATAAAACATAACCAAATGTTTTTTGGTTCAATCCCAGGTAACGCAACAAAAACATGTTTGTTTGGAGGTTTTAGTGTATAACCTAATTTAATATTTTATTTAAATAATAATAATAATATAATTCATAATTACTAAGAAAATAAATTTATATGAATATATACAATTTATTAGATTTTTCAAAAATTTTAAGGAATTTTAAATATTTTAATGGGATAAATCAGGATTTAAAAAAATTTGTTTGACTATCCTATTTAAATTGGGAGTTGATTGAAAATTTAACCTAAGTTTTAATTAAAAGCTTCTCGTCGCCCTCTTCCCGTTCCTCGCGAGCACCTGCCGTGACCGAGTGTTGTCGCCGGAGCAGTCGGCGACCGAGTGCATGCGGGACGCCGGCGTCGCCTTCGTCCATGCGAGATGTCGGCGTCGCCTCCGTCCACGCAAGACGTCGGAACCCCATCCTTCTCCTTCCTGAGCCACGCGAGACACCGGCGTGAGTTCCTCACGAGGGCTCACCGGAGCAGCGACGACCGAGTGCACATCCGCCAGCGTCGCCTCCATCCACGCGAGATGACGGCTCCCCATCCTTCTCCTTCCCGAGCCACGCGACATCGGTGCCTAAAGTTCCTCGCAAACGCATTCAATGTTGTCGCCGAAGCAACCGCAACGCTCTGCCCCTGCTCGCTGATAGGGTTCGACGACCAACAGCTACTTGCCCTCGTTGCTCGCACTCGACGACACCTGCTCGCCCTCGCTACTCGCGCTCGACAACAGCCCGCGACTTAATTCTTGTTAACCTGGGAATTAAGAAAAACCTTAGAATTTGGAGGTAATCTGATTATGGGATTCATTACCTTTTTGCTGACGTTTTGTGACATGGCGGGAATGCATGATAACTTGGGAATCTATCATTACCTAAACCAAACAAGATTATATAATATAACCTGAGATGGATAACTAAGGTTATCACCAATTACCTTGAACCAAACAGACTCTTAGGGTTGTGCCACCCGCATACCTTGACTAGGATATTTTCAGCTTACCTTCGAATTTTAAAAAGCATGTATCGATAGAAAAAAACATATGCATGCAATATGCAATCAATCTACATGGCACATATGCAGTGTGTTAGAGCATATGAAAGCCAGTGTTAGATAAAAAAGGGCAGGCTGGTGCACAAAAATCCTGCCAATGCGGGATCCTCGGGAAGGATCTAGTGTAGCAGTCTTATCCTGTTTTACAAGAGGTTGTTTCCGAAATTTGAACCATGACCTCCAGGTCACACGACAGCAGTTTTTACCATTGCACCATGGCCAAAGCCAATGTTAGATATTAAGATATATATATTGGTAAAAATGAGTAACATGGATAGATACTAAAATTTGAATATCTTTTATGCTGAAGATGTACTGGTACAATTTTTGTACAGTGTCATGCTCATGCTAATACTCAGCATACTTCAGCTTGCTTCGGCATGCTTCAGAGCATTTCGAGATTGATTCAAATGAGTTTCAATTATATAATCATCTTTCAATTATCTTGGTTACCTTTGAATGTAAGTCTAACAATTCTAAAGTCGAGCAGAACTAAAATTTTAAAATAACAAGTTACATAAGTTTAACAAATATAATGATTAATGATTATACTTCTTAATATCAAAATGAGTGAAATAATGTGTCATATTTCATATTGGAGCTTTAGTTATTGTAAAACTTACTGAGGTTAATTCCATATTTTTCCAAACACAGTCAATAATGCACTTAGGACATGTGGGAACTAATTTCTCCACATAAATATATATTGGTTAACAAAATTAGACTTGGATTAGCACAATTGGAAACTAAATCAGGCATAGATACAACATGTGGGTATAACTCAATTTCCCAAATTCTAGTGTTGCTCCTTTTTTCTAATATTGATGTTCTAGTTGGTACATCTCCTCTTCCCCTCTCTCTTTTAGTGTCACATGCCTTTATGTGACTGATCACAGACGAAATCGAGAGATGAATCACTGGAAAGAATCTTCCTAGATATCATTTGTTGGTGCATTTACTCTTCCCCTCCCCTTTCTTTGTCGTAGTTTATCTCTCCTTCATGATCGGATATTGAAAATGATGGATAATTTTCCATCCATGGGAGGAACCAACAAAGGCAAGTATGCACATGAGACATCTAGGTGGATGAAAACTATTATTAAGCCTTTGATGAGTGCTTGTAATAATTTTTTTTTAATTTTATGCTATTGTACTTGGCTCCCAAATTTCTAACTACTTTTCCGCACACATTCCCGGTCCCATCCGTTTCCCTTCTTGATCTTCAAAATCAAGTGCGATATACTTTCTATCTTGCTTTAATTGTAGGATACTTGAAGGCTTAGTTTGGTTGCTTCACATTTTCTGTGAAGCAATCAAATTTGGTAGTGTTAATACATAAATGATAAATCGATCTTATATAATTTTTTGATATTTTTGTTTCTAATGTAACATAATATTTTATTCATTTCAAATCTAGCACGACATTTATAAATTGTGTAAAATCTAGCACCTGTTAAGTTTTGATTTGTCTGCCTTCTTTATGTTGAAAACTTAACCTGACGCCTACATACCATTATGCTAAATCAACAAAGTGCATATTGGGATGCTTATATGGATATTAGAGTTGTGAAGAGGTAGGCAACGCGTTTCTCCAAGTAGGCATCCCAATATACACTTTGCTACTTAACATAATGCAATGTGATTGTCAGATAGATTTTTATTGGCAGATGAAAATATAACAAGTATTAGAGTTTAATTTGATTTATAAAAGTTGTGTTATATATTTAACAATTGATATATTTTAATAGACCTATCTTGAGATGAAAGCATGTAGTGGTGATAAAAGGTCTTATTTGAAGTGATTTAATTAATTTTATACCTTAGATGGTGTTATAATTTTTTATGCATGTTTTTTTAAATGTTTGAATTAATTATTTAGATCTTGCTCTCTCTATTTTTTTCCAACAATATGAACACTCAGAGGAACATTGAAAATTTTGTTATTTTTTGTATTTCGATTCCCTTTTTTTTTTTTTTGATGATCCAAGTGTCTGAGCTTCGCCTTTACCATTGCACCACACCCGTGGGGGCTGTATTTTGATTCTCTTGACTATATGTTGTGTTGATGAACTATATGTCGTTATATATGTCGTGTTGAAATTGTTTTATTAATTTATTTGGCACATTACCTTGGAGAAACTTTTCTTTTTAATATTTTGCTTGTTATTCGTTATATAGTTGGCGTATACTTTTTTTTATATGGAATTATTAATTACCTTTCAATGTGTTGATTGATATACTTTATATTATATTATATTATATTATATATATATATATATATATAATTTCAAATGTATCTTTCCAAAAATTTCTTCTTCACTGGATTACTCTTCGTTCTAAAAATTTAATCAACAAGGAAAACACATAGTTTACAGGGACCTAATACAGCTTCATTTATTACTGTGCCAAAAGAAGTCAAAGAATATGCAATAGTTGACATATCGAGTTTACTCTCAGATGTTTTCTTTGTATGCAAGTACAAATTGCTTTTCTTGTGAGCTCCAGTTCACAAGGATTCTTCAGTATGACATGCGAGAAAACACCTAGCTTACCCATCATTCATAGAAGCAAGCATCTAGTTCTTAAGGTACTCATACCAACATATCATACAGAAAGTGCGCCATCGCAATCTTTATCACACTCCAGTAAGAAAACACCAAGCATTCAACCCTTTTGAACTAATTAAAATGATGCGCAATGCACAAGATCCCACTCGTGGGTAGAAAAATAAACCATTTTCCCTGAATAACCGAAATGTATATTGGAACTGGTTCCTTGAATTAACGAGAGGAAATGCTAACCTTGTCGTTTAAAACCTGATGAAGCCTCGCAGTACCAAAGTAACTAATCTTCCATTCGAATCATTCTTCGACTGATAATTACTAAAACCAAGCGAGAGGAGAACCAATCGACGGTGTGGAACGCGGAAAGGAGGGGGCTGTGAAGGAGAGTCGAGGCCGACGCAAAGGGGGTCAGGCGATGGACGAGAGCGGAGGCATCCTTGGGCGGAGGCGTTGCTGGTGCTAGGACGAGAGCTTTCGGCTGGAGTGGGTTGGGGGGGGATCGAGTTGGCAACGAGGGAGGAGAGAGGAAGAAACCTAGTTAGTATTTTACAGATATGCCCTTAAATTATTGATACGGCATCAAAAATTACAGATATGCCCTTGACTATTGGAATTTATACTGTGTACTTTAAACAAATCTATTAAAATATTTTATCTACCGACAAATTGATTATTACCAACAATAAATTATAATTTAAAATTTATTAAAAAGGATGGGTTGGAACTAAATATATTTTATATTAAATTTATAGTAATTCATCCCGTAAGGCACGTTAAGTTTTGTTAATGTAAATAGAAGATGGAAAATTTGAAAAGTATATTTTGTATTTATATCGTCAAAAGTTACTTACTATTCATAAAATAATATTTTTCCTATAATTTATTTGTTTAAATACTCTTATATATTTTATTTTTAAATAATTTTGATCCACTATTTTATAATAACTCTGAAAATCTGAAAATACAATTGTTCCTAATACAATAACTCAATTGTTACAGTAGTTTAAACATATATAAATTATTTGCATGAAAATGAAACTCTGGACGCATAAAATTCATGTATTAATTGTTCAGCTATTAAACGTTTTATCATTGTATCATGTTCGGGAAAGTTAAAAGTTCCACGGGTTGTGCTGTTGGTTAGTACATGAGGTGTTGTCATAATGAAATATAGGGATTAAATCTTGGCTAGTAGCTAGGTTCCTGCCTCTTTATGCACTAGTCACTGTTCGGACTGACTAGACTAACCCCGTGATTTATCTTCTCCGTGTTGGTCCTGAAACGGATTGACGGGGGCGCTGAGGGTTTCGCCCTTTTGCCACGGGAAAGTTAATGTTTATATTCGTTGAGTATTTTGATCACACCCCAAAAGATTTTTATACTAAAATAAATCGAATTTGATAATTCGAAGGGTTAAAGTTGATTCTTTTAACTCCGAGAGGTAAACTGAAAAATTCAGTAAATTTTTTCGGGCGCAAAAGCAAATTCGATCATGGATTTAGGAATTATTTTCGTAACATTATTTAACGCGAGCTGTTAAAAGCAAACTAATCCTTGAACAACTCAGCGCGTTCCCAGATAAAGCTGATTTGTCACCACCAGGGAGAGAGAGAGAGGACGACGAGCGACGCGTGAGAGTGAGACGACAGAAATTCCGACGTCCCCAAGGTCTCCTCCAGTTTCGCTCCGTCAAAACGAAGACCCGATCGTAGCCCGATGTCGAATGGGAGCATTTGAGATCGGGCGCGACGCCGAGGAATCCGAGAGCGCTCGCGGAACAGGCGGCATGTGAGGTGGAGCGGACGAACCTGCGGTGGCGAAACAAGAAAGGGTTTATGTCTGAAACTTCCAAGTCCGATCCCGCTGACCGTCGCCGCTGGTTCTACGCATTGAGTGCTGTTTTATTCTGCCGCCCAGGAGGTCGAGCCCGAGAAAACTGCAGGCGGAGCTAGAGAAGGATCTCCCGTCTTCCTTTTCTCTTTTTTCGGCTGATTTCGCGAAGCCGATCAAGCATAAGGTGATGGTGCGCTAGTCCCGTCATCGTCATCGTTATACCTTTCTTGGAGGAGCGGACGAACCTGTGTCGCCGAGGCTGAGAAAGGGGTTTCCTTTTGAAGCCAAGACCGTTCCTTTACTTGTTTTCATTTTGAGAAACCAAGGAAAGGCCGTAGAGCGAACCTCGATCAAGTCGCCGCCAGCCTACATTTGGATCCTTCATCAACCATCTTGTCTGCCGAATCAGTTGTTACGGATCTATTGTTATTTGTGCTGGTTTCTCCAGGTATTTCTCATTATTTTATTGATATATTCGATTCTTCAAAGACATAAGAAACAGTAGTTATTTTCACCCTTCCAATTTTGGTCAAATTACGGATAGATCAGCTCACAACATGAGGGAATGTAGATCTCAGACACCATTGAGATCTCTATTGATCCGATTAGGTTTGGGCTTGGAAATGTGGGAAACTGGAACCATTACACAGACCACTTAATTCCTATGAACTGAAAACGGGAAGATTACATCCATTTGGCCATAATTACTTTTTCCATGCCTACCTAATTTTCTCATTGCTGCACTTGGAATGAAGTGATATATACAGAGGCAGAACCAAAATGTGCTTGTTATTATGTGGTTGCCAATTATTTATTATTATAATAATAATAATAATAATAGTTATTATTATTATTATTATTATTATTTATTATTATTATTATTATTATTATTATTATTTTGTCATAGAGGGGCATCTGTGACGTTTTGACACTAGGAATCTGTGACGATATCGTTATGTATAAATATTGAGGCTCCAGAGAAAGAACTGATAACTCTTCTTAGAATTAGCTGTGCTGGATTATCAATCATAACTTTTCATTGTCAGGGCTTCAGTTTTTGGACATTTAAGTTCCTCTGCTGACTTTTTTTTAGTTGGAGGAACTAGAAACTTTCGAACAACACAAATGTTTAGATATTAATTAAAACAAACTTTGGAAGGAATTTGGAATTTGAAGAAAATTACAGAAATAAACTCCAAAAGATCTCCTTTGACCTCTTATCCAAAATTTATTTAATTTTATTGTTCTCCTGTTTCTAATTTGTTATTAATTGGCTTTTTGTACGTATCTGGATGTTGCTATCCCAGAACTTGGTAGATATTTAAAAGGAAAGATAAAGAATTAAATCTGTTGAAAGACTAAATATAAATTTCTCAGCAGGTGTCAATTTCCATCAATCACTGATATCCTGTTGCTGTAGAAGTTACATTAATGCTTCAATATGAGATTGAATTGTTTTAGATCTTATTCAGTACAGCAAACTGTATGATACTTATCAGTTAATTAGAGATTGAGAAAATTTTGATTGCTTTAAATGCTCGCGGTATAATTATTCTGTCCACTATAGGCTGCTTATCCCAATGGTATGCATGCTTGGATGTGGTAGAATGGCAGCAATGGCAAGGTTGCTTAAGGTTGGAAGTTTTCAAGGAATTACACCAGGTATTATAAATTATTGGGATGTGCATTTTGCTGGTACTTACATGAGCATGTTAATAAATTCTTGTTTGTCTAACTGCTACATACACGACAATAATAGCAAATAATCATGATTAAGTAAATGTTGTTCATTTACTCATGAGTTATAAGCATGTACAAGGAAAACATAAAATTATTCACAAAGTTAAAGTTGGCTTAGCACACAGTGGTATTAACATGTGCATGATACTTCATTTGATTCTCAACAAACATAGAATAGTAGGTTTCAATTTCCTTTATTTTATTTTAATTCCTTTGGAATATGTAAAGTTCTCTAATTTTTTTAGTCAGTTCATGTAGTCTTAAACTCAACTGTTGATGTAAGAAAATGGAGGATACTTGTTTTTCTTTTATCTCTGTTAAAGTGGATTGACTAATCATTTATTACAAAGCTCAAATTTTTAGGAAATGGATCAAACTTGTCCATGTAAGATTATTGGGCATGAATCATCCTAGACACAAATGCCCTCCCTTATGTTCATCACAACTCACAGTCATATGTATGAACTGACTTTTTTTTTTTTTTGCCTTAGGTAGGATTTGAAAGCTAGATTCCCTCCTGATACAATGTTAAGCTTGAATTGCTTAACACTTACCCTAAAAGCTTAAGCTATTAGAGAAGGGACCCAAATTTGTCCATGTAGGACCAATGAGAGTTAATGATCCTAGATTCAACAATCGCAAAACATATCAAAATTGTTGCAGAAACAGCTCATACCTAGAATCAAAATGATTGTGTAAATTACTTAAACTTCATATTATTTTCTATTTAATCTTAAGTGACGAAAAGGGTTTTTTTGAAAAAAATATTGAAAACATGAATGAGTTGTGGTCGTTTCATAGATATTTATGGAGTTTATTTAAGAAAATGAGTATGCTTCAGTTTAGTATGTATTGGTTTTAATTCTTTGAAAACACATAAGTTTGGTGTGCAAGCATAGCTGAAATCCAACAAATTTTGTTACCTTTGGAACACCAACACAGCAGACTGCACCTGCATATTGCTTATACATCCCAAATTTGCCAATTGCATATCTTTTCCCATTTTGTATCTTAGATGATATCTATTGCTAAAGGATATGCGACCACTCGGGCTGCACTTATTAGAACTTGGATACTACATATGAATTTGAATGTATCTTGCCTGATTCTGTTTTACCTCTTACCTCATTATATTTAGAGATCCACCTTGTCTTGGATGTTGAACACCTCCAGATATGTATCCGTTTTTCTATGTCCTATCACTGGTTCAGGTTAATTTTTTTTTTGGTAATGAATTATCATACAGTTCATAGAAATTTATAATTATGTATTATATAATTAAGAAGTTTAAAAAATGTTGATTGATTTTTTTTGTAATGTTTTGCAGAAGAAGTGACCAATGAAAAACTTGCTGCTCAGACTATACACAATGAATTCCAGGATGCAGATGAGGCAAACTTACTTGAAGAAACAGGTTGTATCTACTAATGTACATAATAAAATTAAGCTATGTTTTGATAGAACGACTTAATTGTTTATTAGTTGATCTAGCCTCTTCTTTTGTGTTTCAACCTGCTGCTCCTTATGTTTTCAAGTACATGTAGTTGCATTGCTGATGTAAATAGAATAGATTCATTTCAGATAAGAACTGATCCCATGTGTAAAATTTTATTTTATTTTTTCGGAAGGTCTAATATATTGTGTACTTTATTCTACTTTTATCATTTCTAATGCACAATCTAGTTTGACCAAGTCTCATTGAGATTGGATTATTGTAAAAGTATATAAAAAATTTCCTGCCCCACCTAGTGGGATAAGGATTGGTTGTTGTTGTATATAAAGGTTTCCTTACCCCATTGTTCTTTTCATTCGATCAATATGACAATCTTACTTGTGATTCTTTCTCTCACTCTCTCACGAGATCCATGACTGAGACACACTACATTTTGAGATAGCCAATTGAGCTACAAACTACATTCTGCTATGTTAATTGCCTTACGGTGTCTTAAATGATAGCATCACTATATCAGCCTTGTGTTTGAATAACCTGGTTACTGAAATTATGTGGTTACTGGAGTAGTCATGAAATAAATAATGATATACCATCACTATATCAGCCTTGTGTTTGAATAACCTGGTTACTGAAATTATGTGGTTACTGGAGCAGTCATGAAATAAATAATACATTGTGACATTGGTGCTTGATAGAATTGTTAAGAAAGACCAAGTTGCTCTACTTTGTTCTACTGTTTAGTTGTCCATGATGAACTAGTCTAATTGGGGACTGAAATAGGCTGCTTAGTTTTGGGCCTTTCATGCCTATTTAATATGTTCTTTTTTAAAAACAAAACTAATGACAATGTTACTAATCAGAATATGAAAGGTTCTAAGTCTAACTTATAATGATAACTAGTCTACAGATCTGCTATTGCCATTCTTTCTGGTACAATCTCTTTTTTCTCTCTGTATGGAAGATTGCCAATCCCTGCCCCCATGATTCTAGCAACCCTCACTTCACTGCAGGCTATTCAATTTATTGTCTAAGCATATTTCACAAGTTGATATTGGAATTTGCCCAAGTATTCTAGAAGCATTTAAAGTTTAAGTTCTTTAATTCAGAATGTTTTAATTACTTACACCATATCAAATTTGTAAATTCTAATATTTTTTTATTCGTTAGACTTTCTATCTTGATTTTTTTTCTATTTTATTATTGCTCTAGAGATAATCTTCCAAATTGATCATCGTTTTGCAGATATGCATGTTTTTGATTATAGACCATTGACAGATCCTCTTCACCTGGTAATTTTAATTAGCTTGTATTATATTATAAGTTCATCAAATATTCCAGAATAATCATTTTGAATTAGCTGATTCTTCTATGCCATGGTCAAAAAGTTGCAAACTGAATATATGATGCCTCTGCCATTGCCTGTACATTTATAGCAATTTGCTGACTTTAGCTATATCTTCACATCTTTTGCAAAGCTTTCTATGAGCTGACTTTGCGAAAAAATGTTAATAGTTATACTGTATATGTGGGTGTCGTAACATATGTAAGTTTAGTACCCAAATAAGAAAAGAGAATACCAAGCTGGAGGATAGAGAGTCTCACTAACTTGATTTGTATTGACTTATTGATCTGGGTTCGAGAACACGGACAACTTGAGGAGAATTTTGGATGAGGAAGAGGCACCTTGTCCGAGCTAAGGTAGAGGTCCTTGATTTTTAGGGGAAAGAAGTTTATCCAAAGTAGGAGCACTTCATCCATGATGGCAAAAGGCGAAACGCTCGCCCCCAGTGCCCCCGTCAGTCCGTCCCAGGACCAACACGGAGGAGGTAAATCACGG
>JBBUKS010495552.1:0-14829 GCA_038050645.1 Hedychium gardnerianum
TTGCTACATAGGAGTAAGTGTGGAGAATAAGGAGATGAACATATTATAGGGACATTAACTAGCATCATAATGAAACCGAAATCCTAGAACCATTCTCCCTAAACTCTTTCCTCTCAACCAACTCTCTCTCACACACACAACCAACTCTCTATCCCCTCTCTCTCCTTCTTTCTAGTTCACAAGCTTCCAACCAACCTTTAATTGTCTAGATAACTTACTTTGCAAAATCAATAGTGCTTAATCAAAATTCTCTGTGGATACGATAATCTTTTATATTACTGTAACCATGCACTTGCGGTTTCATAACATTGACCTCTAAAGTTTTGATGGTTTTGATCGAACAATATTTTTAATAGTAACTTGATCAAGGTTGATCAAGTTGAGTGTAGATTCTAAGCAAGTTAAGGTTGATTGGATGCTTGAAAGTGAGTGATAATTCAAAGTAGGAACAAATACTTGGCAGTTGGTTGGAAGTCAGTGGGAATAGGCAATGTAAGTTATAGTGGGACTAGGCAATGAAAGTTTTAGTGGGACTAGGTAATGAATGTCCTTGTGAGACTAGGCAGTAAAAGTCCTAATTGGGAAACTAGGCAATAACAAGTCTTAGTTGGAAATTAGGTAGCACAAGACTTGATTGGAAATAAGGTGGTAAATGACTTGGTTGGGAACTAGGTAGTGGAATACCTAGTTGGGAATCAAGCATTGTAAGACCTAGTTGGGAACCAGACAGTAGAAGACCTGATTGGGAACCAAGCAATATAAGACCTAGTTGGGAAAAAAGCAAACCTAGTTGGGAACTAGGTGAAAGTCCAAGGTGGGTCAGCTAGGAGTTGAACACTTAATAATAAAAGTCCAAGAGGGTTAATTGGAAGTTGAACACTTTGTTGGTGTAATCGACCCTGGTCAAGGTTGACTAGGTTGACCAAGCTCAAGTTGACTTGAGTTGTGGTTTGATGTTTGATCAATATGTTAGTTGGTCAAATGAGAAGTCAAATAAGTCAAAGTTGATCAGATACTTGTCAGTCAATCAATATCTTAAGTTGGTTAAGTGAAAGGTCAACTAAGTCAAGGTTGACCGGATACTTTACAAGATATGAAAAGTCCAAGTGGGTCACGGTCGACCAGATACTTGGCGGTCGAAAGTCCAACAACGAGTTAGAAGACCTAGTTGGGAACTAGACAGTAGAAGACCTGATTGGGAACCAAGCGATATAAGACCTAGTTGGGAAAAAGCAAACCTAGTTGAGAACTAGGTGAAAGTCCAAGGTGGGTCAGCTAGGAGTTGAACACTTAGCAATAGAAGTCCAAGAGGGTTAATTGGGAGTTGAACACTTTGTTGGTGTAATCGACCTTGGTCAAGGTTGACTAGGTTGACCAAGCTTGAGTTGACTCGAGTTGGAGTTTTGATGTTTGATCAATATGCTAGTTGGTCAAATGAGAAGTCAAGTAGGTCAAAGTTGACTAGATACTTGTCAGTCGATCAATATCTTAAGTTGGTTAAGCGAAAAGTCAACTATGTCAAGGTTGACCGGATACTTTACAAGATATGAAAAGTCCAAGTGAGTCACGATCGACCGGATACTTAGTGGTCGAAAGTCCAACATCGAGTTGGAACGAGACAGAAAGTCCAAGTGGGTCACGGTTGATCAGACACATGGTGATCGGAAGTCCAATAGTTAGTTGGTAAAAGAAAAGTCCAAGTGGGTCATGGTTGACCATACACTTAGTAGTCAGAAGTCCAACAAACAGTTGGCATGAGGCGTGAAGTCTCGGCAGGTCAAGGTTGACCAGATGTCAAACAACGATGAAGTCCCAGCAAGTCAAGAGTGATCGGATGCTAGGCAATGATGAAGTCCTAGTAGGTCAAGGGTGATCGGATGCTAGACAACAATGAAGTACCGGCAAGTCAAAATTGATCAAATGTTGGGCAAAAGAAGTCTTGGTAGGTTGAGGTCAATTGGATACCAGACAAGACGAGAATTCAGCTTTGATAAGACTGAAACAGGAGTATCAGTCGATTGATAGTGATGAGGAAACGACAAAGTAAACTTTTGAATGCCATAACTTTTGACTCAGATATCAGAACGAGGCGATCTAAGATGCAAAATGGAGCTCGTTTAGAGATCTATATTTCTTACTCAATATCAGTTGACTGATTATGAGTATCAGTTGACTGATGTTGATCATAATTGAATAGAAGAAAGTTGATTCGATTGTTTGACTCGACTGATGACGTCAATTGATTAATGGTTGATATGACTGATGTCGATTAGAACTGAACAGAAGCAAATCGATTCGATTTTTTGACTCGACTGATGACATCAATCGATTGATGGTTGATATCAATCAACTAATGTCGATCAGGAGGTGAACAAAAGAAAGTCAACTTGACTATGAGATTCGACTGATTTTTATCAATCGATTACTCAGACGAATCATTCGACTAATGTTCAAATAATCAGAAAAATCAGATAGATTTTAGAATGTTTAGAAGTCGTTCATGTAGGATCTTGTTTGACGCTAGATAGGGGTGAATAGCATACTCATTTTTTTCATCTTTTATATTAGAGTTAGTTAGAAACACAGTAGAAATAATAAAGTAAATAACAGAAAATAAAGAACACAGGAACACCAGATTTTTACTTGGTTCCCAACCCCCCAGGATTAGTACATCCAAGGCCTACGCACTCAGCATGAGTACACTATGCATGTCTCCTTTCCGAAACTCTTCCAGAGGTGGAGAAACCTCTTGTAAATTTATTAGGCAATCACAAGTACAAAATATGAGTAGTAATATAAACAATGAGCATGTAAGTAAAAGCAAACTCAAGTTTGTCCAATCTAAAATGCCTGAATGTTGTGACACTCCTCCTGGCACTTCCCGGACTACATGAGTAGAGTTTGGAGCACTTTATGAGCACTAGTATAAAGATGGATGTTTGAAAGAGTTGATGGAAGACGCTGCCTCGACTCCCCTTTTATACAACTCGATTGACACTTCTCTTGTCGACTGGACTTCTCTTCGGTCACTTGGACCTCCGTCGATTCAGCTGTAAACTTGATCATCTTTTATATAAGTTTTGAACCTCCCGGATGACTAGAACACCCTCTAGTCACCTAAAACTTGGTCAAAACTCATCCATTGACTGAACTTCTCGAACCCTACAAAATTCTCCTTGGGTCACCCAAAGGCTAGGGTTGACCGGAAGATCTTCGGGTTGCCCATAACTTTGAGTCTCCTGTAAGCTGTTTGGGTCTCTTAGAACCTTTGGGTTGCCTAGAAACTTCTAGGGTCGACTGGAGTAGTTTACCCTCCCAAACTTAGTCCAGTTCTCCTGAACAAGTTCTGATCTCCCATGTTTTCATCCAACTGCATCTTCCTACAACAACGACATATAAGCAACATGCAAAACCTAGTACTTAGTTTACCTAAACCGACTAGGTTTAATTTTTTGGAGTTCACTCCTCCAAGACTTCTCTCTTTGCCAAGCAATCAGCTTCTAGTCAACGCTACTTGAACTTGTTTATCAAGCAATCAACTCTCAGCTGACTCCACTTGGACTTTTTTGCCAAGCAATCAGCTCCCAAATGACTCCACTTGACCTTGTTTGCCAAGCAATCAGCTCCCAAATGACTCCATTTGGACTTGTCTCACCTAGTTCCTAATTAGGACTTTCTTTCTTGGTTCCTAATTAAGACTTAGCTCCTACCTGATTCTCAATAAAGACTTCAGTTACCTAGCTTCACTCACTAGGACTTTGTCACTATTTAGCTTCACTCACTAGGACTTTGCTACTGCCTAACTTCACTCACTAGGACTTTTTTACTGCCTAACTTCACTCACTAGGACTTTTCTTCTGCGTAGTTTCACTCACTAGGACTTTAATTGTCTGGTTCCCAACCTGGACTTCCACTACCTAGTCTCGCTAGGACTTCCACCAACCTACCAAGTATTTGGTCCTATTTGGACTTCTCACTCACTTCCAACTTCAAGTCAACCTTGACTTTGCTTGGACTCTTCACTTAACTTGATCAATCATGATTAAATTATTTGGTCACCCTTAAACAAATTTCCTTAAACATATTGTTAAAACCAAACCATCAAAACCCTAGAAGTTGATTGCACCAATAGTTCAACGATTGGAATAGTATCAGAGATCATATCAATCCACTGATGGGTAAGATCAGTCGACTAATAGGTGAAAATCAGCCCCGACCTAAAGGCTTTAAAAAAGGGATTTCGAAGATTTTTTCATGCCATTTGAATGTTTGAGGAAGAAGTGTTACTGTATTTTTAGACCAATAAGAGGAAATTTCAAGCAATAAGAAAGTATCCAAAGCAAGATTCATTTGTAAAGTTGTTTGTTCTTTCACTTGTATTTGTATTTGTATGTTTGTTGTATTTGTTGCAAGAATAGGTTGTAAGAGGCTTCTCCGCTTTTGGAATGTATCTAAGAAGGAGAAAATTTAGTGGTGGTAGATCACTAGGACCAAGCCTTGGATTAATCACCTTAAGAGGTAGATACCAAGTAAAACTAAGGTGTTGTGCATGTGGCATCAAGTTTGATTCAAATATTCCGCTACACATTCAAACGACGTCCCGCAATCGAGATGAAGCGATCAGAGCTATTCACCCCTCCTCTAGATTGCAAGGTCCTGACAACTGGTATTAGAGCAAGGTTGCTCTTCATTGAATTAACCTCCGTCGGAGTACAAAGTTAGAGGTAGAAAATAAAGCTTCAGATTTTGAAGGAGACAAATGGAGTTCAAGGTCAGATTTTGATTCGACACTCAAATTCCACCTCCTTTTGGACTAGCAGGGTTTGCTCAATGAAAATCAAGAATGGAGAACTTCTTGATGATGGATATAGAGAAATGGTTTACCATAATGGAAGATTTTGAAGCTCCTAGAGATACAAAGGAAAAACTTATTTAGAAAAGTAAATGGAATGAGGAGCAAGTTCAAAATTTTGAGGCAAATGACAAGGTAACTAAATTGCTAGTTAATATTTTGTATAAGATAAGCAAATATCAAAATGCCAAGGAACTATGAAGCAAATTGGTTAAGTTTCATGAAGATGAGGCTAAGGAGGGAGACTCATTGGCTCAAGAGAATGAGGATTCAAAGGTTGAGAGGTGCTCAACATCCGACAATGAAATTGAATAAGCATCCACCTCAAGGATTGAGGGGGAGAGGCCATTGACACTGGAATGAGAGAGGACTTTGACATCCGGAAGCGATAATGAGGAAGATTATGCCACCTTGATGAGCATGGAGAGCCCAACTAATAAAGGTGTAACAAGCTCAATTCATAAAAATAAAGATCACATTATTTGTTTTGAGTGTAGAGGAAAAGGACACTATAAAAACAAGTATCCAAGATTGACCAAGAAGATGACACCTACCAAAACACCCAAGGCTAGGGAGAAGTCAAAGGAAGTCAAATCTATGGTATGGAAGAGCAAAGAGTACACATGCAACCAATAGGACATTATCAGAATCAATGTCCAAATGATAAGCATCAAAATAAAAGCAAGGGAGAAAGCTCAAACTTAGGGGGAGCTTCAAAAGTATCATTTAATAATGTTATTCTTTCAAATCATGATAAAATACATGATAAACCTAGATATTATGATTTTAGTGCGTATTATCATGATAATAAAAAGCATGAAAATTTTAAGGATAATTTTAGGTCATATCATGCTAGAAAAACTCCACCTAAGGATAGGAATGATCTAGACAAAAATCCTAAGAAGACTAGACATATGCCTAGAAAAAGAAATATCCAAGGAAATGATGAAAAGTCAAGAGTTAATGATTTGGAGAAAGAAAATAAAGTATTGAGGTCAAGACTTGATAAATTAGAATAAACCCTAAGAAATATGACAAATGAGGTTAAAGGGTCCAAGAAGCAAAATCTAGGTTTAGGTAGACATGAGTCATCTAAGGGCAAGAAAGGTTTGAGATACAAATCTAAGTCTAAGGATCACATGACTTCATACCATAGAGTTCCGTATAACTATGGAACTAATCCTAAGTCTAAGAGTAAAGTCAAGATTACAAGGGAGGTCATCCCTAGAGTTAACCTTGATGAGATTACAATGACTAAGGCTTCTAAGAAGTCTAGAAAAGTCATTAGGAAAATATCTATGAAAGTTATCCCTTGTGAATACCTAGTAGACCCAAGGAGCTCCAATAGGTATTGGGTTCATAGGAGTGTGATCTCTTAACACTAAATGGGTATCAGGTGTGTTAATCCAAAATGGAAGGGTAGTTAACCCAAATTAGATGGGTAGTTAACCCAACCATGGTGAAGTTGACATTTTAGGCATTTTAAAGGTATTGTGATATCTTGAGAATGTGAATTCAAATCTTATCTTGGAAGATTTCTATAGTGTACCAATAAGAATTGAGTTCTTCAGTTGATCAAAATTGATATGATAGATTAGAATTCAAAAGTGTGTCAAGTTGGAGTTTTTGACACATTCGAGGGAGATAGGATGCTTATGTCAAATCAAGTATTTGGCATAAAAAATAGTTGGAAATACTTAGATTGAAAATCTAGGTAATTTTATATTATTATACTATATTCACCATGCTTGCGTGTTCTATTACATACCATGACATCATATCATACATCTATCTTGTCATGATAACATATTGTTTGATATTGCCATGTCATATCATACATTCATTATTTGAGTTATGATAGTTTTTTTTTTTGAAAGTTATGCATTCGATGTATTCCAAAATCATTTACATGCATAAATTTTAATTCTTTATAATTAAGGACAAATAACATTATTTTACATCCTAAATAGGATGATCAAGGTTAAAATGCCTGGTCAGAGATACATTATCCCTTAGTTTAAGGAAAATGAACTTTACATCTCACAAGAATAATAGGCTTAACTTGTGTGTGTATTGAGATACATTAGACATAAGTGAGATATTAGGATGATGAGCTAAGTTCAAGATGTTAATTTGGTGCATTAAAATGAGCTTTAGTTTCATCAAATCAAATGAACTTTACATAACCAATTATAGGGAAAGCTAATGTGCAGTAATATGGATTAAACTCATAAATAATGGTTGGAAATTGGATTTGAAAACCATTTCAAGATCATTTTGAAAAACTTTGGTGAGGTCTATTTGTTGATAGGAATCACCATTGATTAGGTTAAAACAAAGTTAGAGTGAAGTAGTGAAGTTTTTAATAGTTTCCAACTTTGTATCATTCTTTGAAATAAGATATATTTTCATAGAAAATTATTTTTTCCCAAATTGTATTTGACATAAGTAATGTCTATATAAAATTTCATAATTTTTCAAAATTGTAGAATTACTTATGCATTTTTGAAATTCGGCTTGAAAATTGAATGTGGATTTTTTTTTTAGTATTAATCGACTGATGCCTCTCAGTAAGTTGATGTTTGTGTTTTTCATTAAAATAAATTTGTTTAACTCATGTAAGCCCACGTTTAGGTACATTTAGGTATCTTAACTATCCCAAACCCTATGATATAATTGGATAAGCATTCAAAGGTGATTTTGATGATGAACATGAGAAAGGGAATTTAAAAGGAAAAGAATGAAGAATTTAGCAGGAGGTTTGATTTCAAGATTGAAATTCTTTAACCTCATGACTTACATTTTGAAATTTCCTAAAGGTTTAGGAGCTCCAAATCATTCTTGATGTAATGATTGAAGTTGGAGCATGCCTTGAGGGGGAGACCCTCCTTAAAGGCTTAATTTCTATATGAAATGAGAAGAATGCAAGAATTTAAGGATGAATGAATGAATGAAGGATTGTATACTCAAGGTTGAGTATTGAAGACAATGAAAGGTAGGGAACCTCCATTGTGATGTTGGAAGTTAGGAATGGAAGAAGAGAATTCATTTTCGGAAGATGTTTTTGATGTGTACCAAAGGAGAAGAATGAAAGGTTCAAGTTAGAAAACCTTCATTGTCATGAGGAGTAGGATGTTGGGATAATGGTTTAGCCTAACTTAAATATATTGTCAAACATCAAAAAGGGAGAGATTATTGGTGCAATCGACCCCTGGTCAAGGTTAACTAGGTTGACCAAGCTCGAGTTGACTTGAGTTGAGTTTTTGATATTTGATCAATATGTTAGTTGGTCAAGTGAGACATCAAGTAGGTTAAGGTTGACCAGATACTTGATAAACGATCAATATGTTAAATTGGTTGAGCGAAAAGTCAAGTAAATCAAGGTTGATCGGATACTTGATAAAAATGAAAAGTCTAAGTGGTTCACAATCGACTGGACACTTGGCGATCGGAAGTCCAACATCGAGTTGCACAAGATGGAAAGTCCAAGTGGGTCACAGTTGATCGGAAGTCCAACAAGTAGTTGGTAAGAGAAAGTCCAAGTGAGTCACGGTTGATTGGACACTTGATAGTCGAAAGTCTAACAAGAAGTTGGCATGAGGCATGAAGTCTGAACAAGTCAAGGTTGACCGGATGCCAGGCAGCGATGAAGTCCCGGTAGGTTAAGGGTGATCGGATGCTAGGCAATGATAAAGTCCCAGCAGGTCAAGGTTGACCAGGGGCTAGAAAACGGGAAGTCTTGGCAGATCAAGGTTGACTGGATGTCGAGCAAAGGAATTCCTAGTAGGTTGACATCAATTGGATACTAGAGAAGACGAGAATTCGACTTTGATAAGGCTGAAACAAGAGTATTAGTCGTTTGATGGTGATGTGAAATAACATAGCAAACTTCCAAAGACCATAATTTTTGACCCGGATATCAGAACGAGGCGATCTAAGATGCAAAATGGAGATCGTTCAGACATCTATATTTCTTACTCAGTATTAGTCACTGATTGAGTATTAGTTGATTGATGTCGATCAGAATTGAACAAAAATAAGTTGATTCAATTGTTCAACTCGACTAATGACATCAATCGACTTATGGTTGATATCTGTCAACTAGTGGTTGATATCAGTCGATTGATGTCGATCATAACCAAATGGAATCAAGTTGATTCGATTGTTTGACTTGATTGATGACATCAATCGACTAATGGCTAATATTGGTCGACTGATGTTGATCAGGAGGTGAATAGAAATAGGTCGATTCGACTGCAAGATTTTTACTGATTGTTATCTCTCGATTACTCAGATCAATCAGTCGATTGATATTCAAATAATTAACAAAATCAGATAGATTTTAAAAGGTTCAGAGGTCGTTCAACGATAGAAACAATATTGAAGATCATATCAATCGACTGATGGGTAAGAACAGTCGACTAATAGATGAAAATTAGTCCCGACCTAAAGGATTTAAAAGAGGGATTTTGAGGATTTTTTCATGCCAATTTTTTGAGGTTTGAGGACGAAGTGCTGCTGCATTTTCAGACCAATAAGAGGCAATTCTAAGAAATAATAAAGCATCCAAAGCAAGATTTCAGTTGTAAAGTTGTTTGTGATGTCATTTGTATTTGTATTTGTATGCTTGTTGTATTTGTTGTAAGAATATGTTGTAAGAGGCTTCTCCGCCTCTGGAAGGTATTCGAGAAGGAGAAGATTTAGTAGTGGTAGATCACTATGACTAGGACTTGAATTAGTTGCTTTAAGAGGCAGATACCAAACACTAAGGTATTGTGTTTGTGACGTTAAGTTTGATTCAAGTATTCTGCTACACATTCAAATCATGAGCCAGCAATTGAGACAGAGCGATCGGAGCTATTCACCCTCCTCTTTAGCTCACAAGGTCCTAACACACGTGGCAAATGATACCTAGTAGGTTAGGTAAATCAAGTACTAGGTTTTCCATGTGGTTTTACAAGTTTATTTTGTAGAAAATCGCAGTTGGATAAAGGCTCGGAAGACTGAAGTGCGTCCTTAAAATTATGTTGCACAACTAATGACATTTCATCTCCTTGAGGTGAAACCAACAGAACACCTCGCTTCCCTTCTTTGTCGCCGAACCATCCACAAAAGCCTTCAAGGTTTCTGCTTTCTCCCCTAGTGGTATCAGCCAGGAAATCATCCAACACCAAAACTTTGATAATGGTACATAACTAATATTGTATATCGTACTCGTTGAAATCCATCATCCATTTAATCAACTTCCCTGAAGCTTATAGATTGGAGAGGACACGCCCCAAAGCACTATTTGTGAGCACCACAATAGGATGAGATAGGAAGTAAGGCCGCAACCGCCAAGCCGTTAAGACCAGAGCTAATGCAAGCTTCTCCAACATACTATATTTGCTTTCGACATATTTCAACAAGTGGCAATGAAATAAATAGGTTGTTGTACTGCTTCTTCCGGATGGAGAAGGACAGAACTAACCACCCCTCTGTGGCGACCAAATACAACCACAGTTTCTCCCCTACTATTGGCTTTGAAAGAGTAGGGAAGTTGAGTATATATTTCTCGAGTTCAACAAAAGCTTGTTCACATTTTTTTATCTCAAGTGAACTTAGTTGACTTTCTGAGTACTTTGGAGAAAGGTAAACTCTGATCAGTCGACTTAGAGATAAATTGAGACAGGGCGGTAATTCATCCCGCCAATCTTTGAACTTCTCGCATATTTTGTGGAGTTTTCATATCTTGCAGGGCTAGCACTTTAGCAAGGTTAGCTTGGATTCCTTTCTCCATCACAATGTAGCTGAGGAAGCGTCCACTCTTGACACCAAAAATACATTTATCTAGGTTAAGTTTAAGATCATACCTTCTCAAAGTATTGAAAGTCTCCTCGATATCTCCAATCAAGTTCTCAGCTATAGCTAACTTGATCAAGACATCATCCATGTAAAACTCTATGTTTCTCTCCCTCAGTTTCTGAAACAACTCGATCCATCAGTCTCTATTATGTAGCTCCAGCATTTTTGAGACCAAATTGTATGACTTGATAACAAAAGGTTCCATCAAAAGTAATGAAGTTGATCTTCTCTTGATCCATCTAGGCCAAGGGTATCTTGTGATCTTCTTGGTAAACATCTAACATACAAATGAATTTGTACCCTGAAGTTGAATCTACCAGCTGATCTATCCTAGGAAGTGGGTAACAATTTTTAGGACATGCCTGGTTGAGATCTCTAAAATCCACACAAAGTCACCATTTTCCTTCCTTCTTTGGTACTAGCACAACATTAACCGACCAGGTTGGGAATTGGACTTCCCGAATATGTTCAACCTAAGAACCTCTTCCTTGATTATTTTATCCTTTTTCGAGCCGAAATGCCACTTCTTTTACTTCACCAACCAAGCCTCTTGCAATATATTGAGCTGATACTCCATTATGTTAAGAGATACTCCTCTGACCTCCCATGCATACCAAGCAAAGTCATTTCTATTTCTGGTAAGGCAAGTGATTAGCTTCTCTTTTAACTCATGAGGAAGGTTAGTGGATATTTGAGTAGTTTTATCTTATTGTCCTGGCATGATTTGGACTTCCTCCAGCTCCTGTTCCGGAGGCCTAGATATAAGTACTTCCTCAAGGGCCTGTACTTTTGTGCTTCTATGACTTCATCTCCGATATCTATCCTGGTCCAACCGAGCCCTCTTTAGATTGACTCGCACCATCTTTACATAACATTTCCAATCTTAGGCTTGGTTTCCTTGGACCTCACCTATCGAGTCCTTATAGGGAACTTGATTTTTTTGATGATAAGTGGACACCACCGCCTAAAATGAACTCATTGTCGATCTTCCCAATATGACATTATACAAAGAGGGAGCATCGACCATCGTAAAGACAGTAGTCCGAGTTTGTCGCAGGGGTTCTTCCCCAAGGGGAGCAACAGAATAATCTACCCCAATGGCTGAACTTTGTGTCCTATAAATCTAAACAAAGAGGTTGACGTAGAGTGTAATTCTGAAAGGTCTACCTACATTTTATTGAGAACCTTCTTGAAAAGGATGTTGATCGAGCTCCCAGTATCTACGAACACTCAGGCCACATCATAATTGTCTATGATAGTTTGAATTACCAGTGCATCAACACGAGGAGTGGCCACTCCCTCTAGGTCTTCAAGTTTGAAATTGACTATTATGTCCTTCCCAGATCGTCGTACAATCCCAACTCTATAACTTTCCAACCATCGACAATGCTATTTTCTGGCTCGATTTGAATCTCCGTCAGTTGCCCCTCTTGAAATCATATTTATTGTGCCTTAAAGAGGATGGTTACCTACTGGGCTCTTTGTTGGGTTTTGGATTCCTTTGGGTTGGTTCTCGAGACCCACGTCGATCTCATCGATCTCAGGCACCTTCCTCTCTACTAGGCCTGTCTCCCGATTTGGCCGAACAAGCATGCTTGGCGGGAGACCTGCAAGTAACTCTAAGAAGAGATCAGGCTTGCAGATGATGGTGTACTACTTTGTTGATTTCTTCTATGATCCCAATGCAAGTTCGAGTGGAGTGGTCGTATATTTGATGAAAAGCGCAAAAAAGTCTCAGCCCTTATGGAGATCTCGGCCTGAGAGGTGTTGGTGCAGGTATTAGGTTTTCTTCCTGTTCTTGAACACCCTTCTCCCTTCTAGGTCTCGGAAACATAGTTGAAGAAGGGTCATGGTACGAGATTTCGAGGGATGGGAGTGGCCTTGGAGCCCATTTCTTTTGACTAGAGAGAGGAGGTCTTGAAGGATCTATCTCACTTTTTCGAGCACATTGAGCCTCTTCCACGTGGATATATTTCTCAGCCCTCCCTAGCATGTCAACGTAACTAGCTGGTAGCTTCTTTACCAATGATCTAAAGAAATCTCCTTCTACTAGCCCCTGAGAAAAGACGCTAGTCAATACTTTAGATGTAGTCGATGGTACCTCCAAAGTGATGTGATTGAAACGACAAATATAATCCCATGATTTCACTACTTCATGGAGGAAATAATTAAAGAAGTCTTATGATATCGCTTACTGCTAACAAAATGACTCTGGGCAGAATAGCGATTATCTTGTAGGCTGAAGTTAGAGAGGAATTGTGAAAAAACAAGATGAGAAATCGATAAATGAAGAGAAACCATAGTCTCTAGGTTTTATCGAAAAAAGAAGTTTTATTAAATAACAAAGATAATCCCTAACATTAACTAAACAGATGCTTAAATAGACAAACTCTAACTCATAAAAGATAAAAATTATCAAAAATATTCTAAATACCAAAAACATAAAAACTTACAAAATAGTAAAAAATGATGTTCAGAGCCTCCGAAAAGGTCCTAAAGGATATTTTTTGGATCCAAAACTTGGCTAGTTATGGGTTTCAACCTATAACAAATATAGGTCTCTAAATGAGTTTCGATTAATAAAAAAGAGCATATCGTTTTGATATTCGAGTTAAAAGTTATGGTCCGTTGAAGCTCGGCTACTCCTTCATCAATCCTGCATCATAAAATGATGTAGGAACATGGTAGTAAACCCTTCAAAAGATTGTATAGAGTCTGGTGGCAGTCGGCTAAACCAACAATGAGCTGGTCCTTCTAGAGTTGTCAGAAAAATCCTGCATTTCATCCCATTAGAATATTGATGCAAGAGGACAACATTCTTGAAATGACCCGAATGGTCATTTGGGTCTACATATCTTTGCATATTTTCTAATTTAAAGCAATTAGAATCGACTCTGCAACTCTTCGATCAAGATTTCTTGAAAGAAGGGGGTAGTATGTCGGGTTGCCTTTCTCTCTCTTGGTGTGACAAACTTACCCTCCCAAGGATTCTTCGAAGGAGGCATTGTTGGTTCTCGAGATTGCTATTCACGGGGAAGTAACATCTTCTCGGGCATAACCATAGGGGTAGGATTTGGTACATACTGTTGCCGCAAGAATTCTTGAACTATGGTCGTCATGAGCCTACTTAAGTCTTCTACTATTAGGGTAGGCGTTCCTGACCGCTTTCTCTTGAGGCAGATCCTCCTTGGCTCTCCTGCATGTCTCCCATCTTTATGTCTCAACATAGATTTTTTCATAGACGGCGCCAAAATGATCCAATCCGAGATCGAGAGATGGGTCAACTTCCGTCAAGTCATCCTCTATTGACTTTTGATGAGTCAACCGCTGGAAAATAGACCTCTGGAGGAGTAGCTTCAATCGAGTTAGCTTCTTATGGATCGACTTCAAGTGAGTCAACTTCTAGCGGGTTGGTATCAGACAAATAGACCCCTGGGGAGTTGACTTTACAAAAAGAGATTAACAATAGATTAGAAGGGGGCCAAGGCGCACCTTGGCGTGACCCCTCCAATGCTCATGTGATGTACCCAGATTATATATCATTTTATATTTTGGTTGACGCACATCTTCTTATATTTCATTAACATGATCTACACTATCGCACTTCATTTATTATGTTATCATGCTTTTTACTACATTTCGTTTGGAGATCTTCTTCTCTCGTGTTTTCATCTACAGGATGCATTTCGGAGCTAAACGAAACTTCTACGGAGAGAAAAGCAGTACAACATAGTAGAAAGCAGAGTAGGAAGTCAAGAAGCCAGGAAAAACCCTGGCCGTGTCCATGTTCAGGACATGCCTCAAGAGTAGTAGAAGCTCAAAGCACGAACGTGTCTCCCAAACATGGCCATGTGGCTAGTCTGGGCAGACTCAAGGCACGATCGTGTCTCACAGACACAGCCGTGTCACCTTGGCAGACCTTCCTCAGCACTGGACCGTGTCTCCCAAACACGGCTATGCCTCCTACCATCATAGCCTCAAGACACGGTTGTGTTTCAGAGACACGGTCGTGTGTCATGCTTAACCTGGGTCGTGCCTCACTAGTATAAAAGGGTTTTTTTTTCCCTTTCTCAAGGGGTGGGGGGGGGTCTTTCCTTCTTGGGAGAACCCTAGGTCTTTCTCACTTCATCTTC
>JBBUKS010495570.1:0-14827 GCA_038050645.1 Hedychium gardnerianum
CTCGTCACAGTCCGAAGGGAAACAAAGTCGTATCGAAAAACATAAATTGATCGTGTTGTTGGATGCTCCTGCATCAATCACCTATTATATCAGTCATAACAATGAAACAAATTTTATAATATTGTTTTGAGGCTTGAGTGGTCTTATCTTGTGGAGGTTTCCACCGGTTGTAAAATTGTATAATTGGAGGCTTGTCAAGAAAACCATTTTGAGAGGAGCAGGGTGTAGGGGATTTTGATTGAGGAATGTTTGGAAAGGTTGATGGTGTAGAAAATTGATATTGTCTTGGCCGAGGGTGGTTTTTGGCCATGAACAAACAAACTACATTGGTTTGAAGAAGGGAGCTCAATTGATCTGTAATTTCTTCCCTTTCTAATCTGTATTCGTAGCTCAGCAATAAACTATGCACTTCTTCAATGGAGGGTCATAGGTCACCTTGATTGTATATAGGAGTCATAAAAGCATTGTAATCCTTTCCCAGGTAAGTCAATAAATACAACAAATGATCATTGTAAAAAATAGATTTTCCAATAGAGGCAAGTATGTTGAAAATACCTTTTAATTTCTGAATGTATTCTATAATCGAGAGATCGTCTTTTTTTAGATTCTGTAACATACTTCTCAATTCGGATACACAAGCAAACGACGAGATAGAGTAAATTTGATCGATAGTCAAACAAATGTCGGATGTTGTTAAATACCTCATTAATTATTATAGACTCTTTTATCAACTTCAATTTCAAATTCCCCTCGAGCAAATCAAACAAAAGCTACTTCAGAATCGATTATGAATGAATTGTAGAGTTGAAGTCTGGGGATCAAATCCTGGTTAGTAGCTAGGTTCATGTTCTTCTTTATGCACTAGTCATTGTTCGGACTAGCTAGACTAGTCCCCGTGATTTACCTTCTCCGTGTTGATCCTGAGACGGACTGACGGGGGCGCTGGAGGCGAGCGTTTCGCCTTTTTACCACCATGAATGAACTGTAGAGTATTCCAACAAGTTAGGAACATATTATCCTAATACATTTCCGGATTCAGCAGATAACGAGATGGATTTTCAATTATTCGAGTTAGCTAGATTAGCCTCTGAGATTTATCTCTTCCGTGTTGATCCTGAGACGAACTGACAGGAGCGCTGAAGACGAACGTTTCATTTTTTTACCATCATGAATGAACGGTAGAGTATTCCAACAAGTTAGGAACATATTATCCTAATACATCTCCGGATTCAGCAGATAACGAGATGGATTTTCAATTATTCAAGAAATTGCAACTACAAATTACAAATTTATTTCAATTCCATTTACTTTTCTTTTTGGAGGATCGATGGGTTTTCACCGTTTCCTTTGACAGGCCGGATCGGATGCCAAGCTGGTGATCCACAACTGGTCCGCCGTCACCGCCACGTCGTCGTCGTTCCGGTGCCACGTCCACAGCGCGTGCGTCGCGTTCGCCACCTCGAACCGGCCGTGTCCGAAGCTGGCCTCTCTGAAAAGCGAGGTCGCCGGATACGGCTTCAGGTAGTCGGTCGCCAGCCCTTCTACGTTCCCGCCGTCGCCGATGGTGATGTGCACCGGCCCGCACAAGTCGGAGCTGCCATTGAACACGCGCCCGAACCGCTCGTAAGCGTGCACGTGCCCGGCGAACACCACGTCCACCCGCGCCTCGTACAGCATCGCCTCCAACGCCACCCGCATCTCCTCGAACTCCAGGTGGTGCGCGTCGTTCGAGTTGTACCACGGCGCGTGCATCACCGCCACCACCCACTGCCCCCGCCGCTGCTCGAGAATCGCGAGATCAGCCGCCAACCACGACTGCTGCTCGGACCCCGTGTCGAAGTCGGCGTAGGAGCCGAGCATGATCACGTGGATGGCTCCGCCGGCGACGTCGAAGGAGTAGAAGAGGTTGGAGCTGGAGTAGGTGGCTGGGTCGGCGTCGTACGGCATCCGCCATCGCGCATTGTACGCGACGAACTTTTTCGGGTGGGTGAGGGGGATCGACTCGGTCTCGTACTCTCCTTGCGTCACCATCCACGGCCGGGTGCTCGCCAGCGGCTCCACCAGCCGGCCGAATGAGTCCCACAACGGCTGTTGTACGCCTGCCTAGGAGAGGTCTCCGGGGAGCAGCAGCACGTCGTAGTCTATCGCAGCCAAGTGGTCCAGGGTCGAGCCCGACGACACGGTCTGACCCAAATCCCCTGTTTCGCACCGACGATCTCAACAGACTCCATTTTCATACAAACTAGCAGGAAAAAAAAACCCACAGAAAAAGGTGGGAATCGAAAGAACGCACCGACGACGGCGAACTTGAAGGGCAAGGAGTTTGGCGGGGTCCTCAATGAAAAGTTGCGAGCGGAGTTCATGCCCAATCGGTAGTCGTACACCGTGCTGGGACTCAGTGGGCCGATAACTACGTCGTGGATATGGGGGGAGCGGTAGAGTAGGTAGGAGTAGGTGTCGGAAGTTCCGGTGGCCTTGAGAGAATACTGGCTGCCGTATTCCACCACCGATGGGGCGTCGTCCTCGGTGGTCCATTTTATCCTCATTCCGTCTGCCCCCACAAGGGATATATGGACCTGGACGAGAATAGTAGTGACAACCGATCCAAATTTCTACGAAATGGCTCGAGCTAGCGCGCGCGCGAATGATGTACCTGCTCGGGAGTGAGGTAGTCGGCGTCGTCAGCGAGGGGGACGACGAGGGTGCGACTTGGCGGCGGACGGCTGTAGGCGAGAGCACAGAAAATGACGGAGCAAGCGACGACGGCGACGAGCAGGGCCGAAGGAGGCGGCGCCATGGCGGAGCAGCAGCCGATGGGGAGTGTGTCGGACGGTGGTGGGGATGGGATTTTAAAGGATAGTTGCCGACCCCGGCTCGGTTCTATTTGTGGAAAGCTAGAATCTAAGGTTGGGACACGTGGCGTCATCCTGGCATAAGAATTCACCTTCTTGTTTGGAAATAAATATATCGTCTTTCCGCCGGAGTACTCGTTTTTTTACCCGAATGACGCTGACTCGGATGCCAACGTGGGGCCCACGAGACGGAAACGTTGGTGGCGGCAATAGAGTGCCGTTAGTTTTTTGTTTTGCGGAGGGAGATAGAAGCGTTTTAAAAAAAAAAAAATAATCAAATCGAATAATAGTGAATGATCGATTTAATTTTACGAAAAAATTTAATTGATCATCAAAATAAATTAGAAAATATTAATAAAGGTTCATTCAAATGATAAATATTTTTAAATCTATTTTTTATTAAAAAAAAGTTTTTATAATTTATCGTAATTGAAATTTGAATCTTAAATTTTTTAATTTTTTATCAAGGGTGATAGAAGCGTTGAGCACTTGGGCTTAAGAGGAGTGTGCAAAAATAATAATTAAGTAAATTTGATTCCTAAAAAATAATTTTATTTTTTAATGAGGATAATAGTTGTCAAATTAGGAGCAAGCAGATCATTTTGTGGATGGAGCATGTATTTACGAATTTTTTTTCATATACTAATTTTTAAGTTATGTAATTATCATTTTCTGTATCATTTATTACGATTTTTTATGTGTATATTAAAATACAGTTGACCATGATTTATATTCTACCATATTCACATGTTTATGAGTTGTAAGCATTTATTATGGAAAAAAATAGTTGACATGAATTTGAGGATTGGTTAAAAGGCCATGTAACATATCACAAACTCGACTATGCAAAAAATATATATTTAAAGTGCATACTTAACTTTTAAAAGTATTTTAAAAATAAATATATTTTTTAATAAAGATCAAAGTTAGATGCAATATTTTAGAATTGAGTACATGATAAGGTAGATTCTCCTTGATTAAATGCTTTCCTAGAGATTTATATGGAAGAGTCTTTTTAAATTTATTTGATTTACATGGAAGGGTTTTTATAAAATTCATGATATTCCAGTTCGCATATTTAAATTTAACATACCCAATTGGTTAGCCCTTAGTTTTCAATTTGCTGTGTGAAATATAAATTTAAAAATATTACAAAATGTATAGAGAATAATGTAAATATACGAACAAATTATCTTGTAATCACTTTGAAAGTAGGTAAACTCTAATAATCTCCTATCTATATATCCAAGTATATAATTTGATATTTTCCCCGGGTTTGGTAGTAGGATCAAGATAAAGATAAAGATAAAGTGTATTTTCAAACAACCAGGATTTAATTTCTATACAGAATATATTTATGACGATTGAAATATGATGAAATTTGGGCATCACATCAGGAGCCATCATATTTTTTTGATTTACTTAGTGAGCAAAATGTAGGATCGAACTATTTATCCCAAGATTAGTTAGATAAAATCTAGGTATGTGGTATAAAAAATATATAATTTGATGCCCCCGGGCGGAGTGAACAATAAAAATATATAGTGAATAATTCAATAGTCAAGATTTGATTGTTAGAAAAGAAATATGATCATCATAATAGAATTCTTGGACATGATCTAACTATTGGGTAACATTATCACTCGCATTTTTAAATTTATCCGATTAACAAATGAGAGAAAGACCGCTCATCCAAGAGACATCTACATATTATATATATATATATATTATGATTATTTTTAGTAGTTTTAGCTTAATAACTTTGTATAACACATCAATATATTAAAAAAATTAAATATATATAACAATTTTAGTCAAAGTATCACATAATAATTTTTTAAATAATTTTCTTAAATTTATTTTTTAAAATATATATATATATATATATTTGGTTTATAATCTATATATCAATTCTGAAAATGTTTTAAAATTTTTATAACTTATAACTTATATGAATTTATTTAGGTGGTTAAATATCATATAGTAGTTGAATGTTACTGGCGCATGTGAATCGGCTTGAGCCCATTGTCGAATCCAACCCGAACCGTAATTGATACTATGCCTCAAACCCCATATAAAAACGATAATATTCACTTTATTATTATTTCTTTTTTTTTAATTGACATCAAATATATAAATTTTCGACCTGAAATGACATATTCAATTCTACAAAAAAATTTCATCGTCATCAAACCTGACTAATCATAATATGATCGATCCAGTCTAACTTCATAAAAAATTATATTTGAGATAATCATCAATACCAAGATGATTGATATTAAGTCAAATAAAATTTATTTCATGGACAAATGAGAGAAAGATCACCACCTCTATATTAAATATATATATATATATATATTATATGATTATTTTTTAGTAGTTTAGCTTAATAATTTTTTATATTACATCCATATTATATATATATATAACGATTTTAGTCAAAAGTATCACATGATAATTTTCTTAGATTTATTTTTTAAAATATATTTAATATTTTTTAGTTTATAATCCATATATCAATTCTGAAAATGTATGATAAATTTTATATCATTTTATATTTTTCATATTTTAAAATTTTTATAACTTATATATTATATAAATTTATTTAGGTGATTAAATATCATATAGTAATTGAATGTTATTGGCGCATGTGAATCGGCTTAAGCCCATTGTCGGATCCAACCTAAACCATAACTTGATATTGCGCCTCAAACCACGCGGAGAACATCCACTTACTATCATTTTTTATTTTTTTAATTGACATCAAATATTCAAATCTTCGACCTAAATCATGAGATAATCAGCCTAATTTCATAAAAGTTTTCTATCAGTCATCAAGGTCGAGCTCGACTAATCATGGGATGACCAATCCGGCCTCACAGAAGATATGTTTGAGATAATCATGGGATACCAAAGCGATTAACATTAGGTCAAGTGAAAGTATGTTATGTTTAAGAGATGACAGAAGACAATTACCTTAAATATTGTCTTATTTATTTGATAAATAAAATTTTACTTTTTGAGTATATATTCTATATATGTGTGATTAAATTTTAAATTCAATTAATAAAGTCCATAATATAATGCATAATATGAGAGAAATTATGATTGAATTACAGTTAGTGGGTATCTCATCGTGTACAATTATGTAGTATTGAAATTTTCCTAGTTGATGAATTGATGAGAATGAACATTGTCGATTCTGTACGACTAACATATGTTATACTTCTTGGTTTATCCAAGCAGTCGATCTTCGCTGGCCGGAAACATTGAGACGTTGAGAGTTAACATATGGATGCTAGTTAAAGGTAACTAGTTTATCGAATGTGACCTATTATGAGACTTAATGTAGTTTTATATATGTCATTAAAGATCTCATTGTATCTCGAGTGTAAGTTTTCTTAAACTTGAGATGTTCAAGTCATCTTGGTCATGGAGGCTTATATTTTGATATTTTTATTATACATCTCCTAAGGGATGTAATTACTGGATGATTGAGTATAAGTAAATATGTCCGAAGGTATTTGAATAACCCACAGAGGATTCACCACTCTTTTTATAAGGAGACATATATCCTATAATCTCTTGTCAGGATTATTACTCATAAATCTTTGGTCAAAGTAAAACATGTCAAGAGAATGGTCTTCTTGGACTTATGTTTGAGTAATTTAAATCAACAGGACAAGGAACTACTATTTGGGTTAGGTATGACGTAGTTAACCTAATAAAGACTGACACATAGACCATGTCCTGAACCAAGTGGGTATAATATGCTTAAAAGAACAGAGTCATTGATTACTATAGCTGTTAAAGAGTTCAGAATTCGTTCTGAAATTATCTGTGATTTTTTGATCAATTTAGAGTCACGATATATAATTAGGTATCACTTATAATATTTTCAAAATTAATGATTAATTATGAATGATCAACATAATCATGAACCTATTGGGTCACATGCACTATGAGTGTTTTTCTTTAAGACGTAAAACGAGTTAGAGAATGTGATTCTCAAAGAGTCAAAAAGAGATTAAGTCTGGTTGGACAAAACAAAGGACAAATATAAAAATTATTTGCTGAATCAAAAGAAGAATAAACCACGTCTATTAGAGACGAGTTGGTTTAATATAAATTTATATGACCAAGTTGATTTTATAGAAATTTATATCATCAAATTAGTTTTATATAAATTTATATAACCTTAGTTTTATATAAATTTATATGACCGAGTTGATTTTATATAAATTTATATAATCGGATTAATTTTATATAAATTTATATAACCAGGTTTGCTTACAAAGAGATATATATAATATCTCTTCGTGAAGAAAAAAAATATTAATTCATTGGTTGCAAAACTCTATTGAAGTGTCGCCTCTTCTCCTCGTGTTGTCGTCGAACACTAAGAAGTCGCCGCCCCCTTTTTGGTCGCCGCCTTTCTTGTGCCGTCAGTCATCTCTAGCCGTCGGTCACCCTTGGTGAAGCCTAGAGCCATCAACTTGGGTTGGGCCCGTTGGGTTAGCCCGCCCCGCCAAACAATTTAAGTCAAGCCCGTTGCGGGCGGACCCGCCTAGGCCCGCGACCCACGTGGGTTGGCCCGCGACGGGCTTGAGAAATACACGTAAGTCAAATTTTATGTTAATTTATTATCTTTCTTTATTATAATTTTGAAATAAAAGTAATACTTTTCATATTTATTTGTGTCTATTTGTATTTAAAATACTTATTTTTAGATACATTTGATTGATGAAATCTTTCCGAAGTAAAACATTAAAGATATGAAACTTTTTTATTTTATTATTTTAATTTTTGATGGGCCCATGCCCGCAATCCGTCTTGGATTGGGTTGGGTTAGGGATTTCCCAATCCACCAAGATGATAGGTCGCCCCGCCCCGCGCTGCCAAATGGTTAGCCCTCCACGGGCCGACCCGCCACGAGTTGACCCGTTTGACAGCTCTAGTGAAGCCCCCTCCAGTCGAACCTTCTCTTGGTTGCAAGGAGTTGGTCGAATTCTTCCTATGTGGCTGACCAATTATTGGCCGGATCTCTTCTCTTCAATTCGTATTGTCTCCTTCCTTTGACTAGCACCAAACGGATATGTGGCTTATTGTTTGCAAAGTTATCTCGAAGAAAGCTCGACATGAATATCGATAGAGGCAAATCTTGTTAGGCTTGTTAGTTGATGTTGTTTTCATTAAACGTCATCAGATATGTATAAACTCTAAACGAGTTTTTAATCTATGATTATGTCTTACACATGTATGTTCTTGAAGTTGTGTGATGTGTGTTGTAATAATTTAAAAAATCATTTCGCTTCCCCTGTGTGTTTTTCAAATATATATATATATATTTTTAAATTCGCTATTTATTAAGGAGAAAAATCTCTAATAATATATTGTAATTAAATTTTAAATTCCAAATATCTATCATTAGCCTGCTCTCGGATACTTTACTATCATCTTTATTAGCATTACATCATGTCTAATCTAAAATTAAAAATATATTTATATATATAATTAAGACACTAAATTTAAAAAATTCTAATAATAGCACAAGTTAATCATCACCCCCACAACCACTAAATTAATAATAATAATAAATAAGAGCGCCACTGCCAATGAACCATCAATGATCAATCATCGCGTCGGGATGGCGAGATCACGGCCGTCGATTCGGTAGAGGCCGAGGCAAGGAAATTGTTTCAGATCTTCCGGAGCTTGTCTGCCTTGACGACTGGGTTGGCGCGGGCGATGGCGCCGCGGCCGGCCGCCTTCAAATCGAAGCTGCACCCGTGCTGCTCTGTGTAGAGGTGGGCGCCGCAGTAGGTGGTGCCGCACCGGCACTGAAATCCCGTCAGCTCCACTCGCTTACGGCAACTAGCGCACCGTCTCGGTCCCGCCGCTGCCCTGTCTTCCTTCCTCTCCACCTCTTCTACCTGATCTGCCACCGCCGAGATCGCGGCGCGCGTCGCGGAGGTGTTGGGGCGGGTCGCGGAGGAGTTGGGGTGGGAGATGGGGCGCGACCTTACCGGCGGCAGAATCCTGAATCTGCCGCCGCCGCTCTTCCTCCTCGACGAAGTGATCGCGGTAGCACTTGGAGCAGAGGTCGAGCGTCGCGGGGCTCCCAAAGAAGCCGCAGTTGTTCGCGCAGAGGCGGTGGCCCTCCTCGAATCGCTGCTTCTCCTCCATCCTCCTCGCTGATCCTCTCCCGATCAATCAATCTACGAGCAGGAAAAGGTAAAATCAACGTGGACAGAAAGATCCACCGCCGGCGGTACCTCATATATTTCTTTGGGGGAAAAAGCAAAAATCAAATCTTTGGCGTTACGGTTCATCAATCCGTTGCTTTCGGTGGAAGGCAACTGAACCCCATTAGAAAATTCAACACCACACAGAGAAGAGATGAGAAAAAAGATAATACCTTGTGAAAGTAAAAGGGAAAGCAAGACGGCGGCGTCGGCGGCGGCGATGGGTTATCGTTTGGGACTGGAAATGGAAACAGAGGAGTCCACGCCGGATCGTGATAGAGGGAAAGAGGGATTAAATGGGGGGAAATAAATTATAGTTATAATTTTTATAATTCATAATTTAGATTAGAATGAGAAAGTCGCTGCCTAGCAAAAAAAAATCATTTTAGAAGAACGTTAAGATAATTATAATAATTCTAATTTTATAATTACTCTGATGCAAACTTTTAAAAAAATGTTCCAAGCCTTATAAATTTATCCTTCTCTACCTCTACAATTCCAAGTAAATTGGCTAGCTCATAGGGAATACTAGTCTTATATCAAATTGTTAGAATAATAATAATTTTATAATTAGATTTGATTATATTATTCTGATGAGTTAAATAATATATTTTAAATTAGCTAGGCCCTCTCCCTTTCTCTGAGCTTCTTTCGTCCTAAAACCGACATGCATTCCGATGATGCGCAGATCATACGGCGGTGCAGGCAGCTCGCTCGCTCGCTCTTTCGCTCTTTCGCTCTTATTCCCAGCTCACTACGATTCAAACGGCAGAGACAAAAGGCAACAGAAACTACAAGTCGAGAGGTACGGCCGGCCTGCCAGCTTCCATCCTGCCACACCAAGCTAGCAACTGTAGCATGTAGCAAGTCCCCCATTAATAATTAATTATTCCTGTTCTTTCCATATCTTACTTTCACCCTGCCTCTCTCTCTCACTCTGTCTCCAACAATCTAATCCCGATACCTTCTGAAATGATCAATCGACAGCGATGCGACTGGCAGTGGGCAGGCAAAGCGACGCATGCAGTTTATCCGACAGTTGTGTATGTGCATGGCCGGAATTCTGCGGCATATCCACCGGGGCTTCTCCACCCTCTCAGTCTCTAGCTTCTAGTAGCCTACCACTAGACCATATCGATCCCCTCTCTCTCTCTTTTAATATATTTTTCCCACTTGCCGTTAGGTTTCACGCAGCAGCAGCAGCAGCATCTTCTCCATCTCCACCGAGCCGACACGATTATTGATGGGAACTGGTGGCCGGCCAGTTGCTCGGTGGCTGATCAGGCTTTGATAGTATAATTATCCTGAGATCTCAAGTTTTCTGAGCGTTGAACTAATTAATTAATTAATCATTGTTGGAGACAATATATACGCAGCGATGCAATATTAATCCCATAGTGGTTGTTAATTAGCTTGCAGTTGTCTAATAAAATTTATTAATAACCGTTAACGAGCTACTGACCCTTGTCATACACACTAATTAATACAATCTTATCGGTGCCTTGAGTCAACCACTAGAGCATATTTTTCGTCATCTTTTAATTTCTAGTCATATCGGGACAACACATGGAATAGGACGTCGACATGGAATATATATATATATAGATGAAGATAAGGCATGCTATGGATGGCGACAAAAGATTGAATAATTAAGTCGATTTGAATGCATTGATAGTGTGAATTAGTAAGGAATGTAATTATTCCACGCTCGACTTTTAATATTCAAGTGGTTTTGTATAATTTTAATGATTCTTTGGTGGAATAAAATTTCATTAACAATGAATAGTTTGGTTATGATCTATTTAAATT
This sequence comes from Hedychium gardnerianum, assembly GCA_038050645.1. Classification (NCBI taxonomy): domain Eukaryota; kingdom Viridiplantae; phylum Streptophyta; class Magnoliopsida; order Zingiberales; family Zingiberaceae; genus Hedychium; species Hedychium gardnerianum. Next base: position 10,907 of record JBBUKS010495570.1, read on the forward strand.
ATAAGTTTAGGTTAATGGATATTAATCGTAATTAATTATATTTTTGCAATTAAATTTATCCTATAAAATTTTTACTATGAATATAATTAACTAGGATAGAATATTGAATTATTTTCTTAATTTAACTAAAAAAAGATTAAGGTGGAATATAATTCAATAGTTTGGTCATATAAATCTATTTCCATTAAAATTTCAATCCATATGTAGCTTTCATATCAATGATTCATATTTTGAGAATGATATTAAATTATAAGACCTAGAAAACCATTAGGGAATGAGTAGCAAATGTACATGCACTAATCCTTACAATTACATATAATTTTTAAAATTACTTGAAATTCTTGATTATATATGTTTTTTAATCATCATGCTGTCAAATTAAATTTCTCGTCTATGCAGCGGCACGGGCCGTCAAGCCTTTCCGGCGATCCCATCACCTCCGTCTCCTTGCGTTCACCAGACGTATTGTCCAATTGGGTTCTAGGTATTAGTAGTAGTCCACCGGCGTGCCGGGACAGCTGTCGTCCGACCCATCGCCGCTGTGGGTACTGAGGGTGAACGAAGGCGGCACGTAGGGCGGCACGGCGCAGCGAAGTAGCGCCCATTTGACGCCGTTGAAGAAGGGGTGACGCTTGATGGCTGCGGCGCCCATGGTGGAGCCCAGCCGCATATCGGGATCCTTCACCAGCAGGCAGGCGATGAGGTCCCTGGCGGCGGCTGACACGGTCGTCTCCTTGGGGAACTCCAGCGCCCGCGCGACGATGTTGGCCAGCGTCAGCTCGTGGTCAGGGCCCTTAAACGGCGTCACGCCGTAAAGCATCTCGAACACGAAGACGCCGAGCGTCCACCAGTCGACAGCGCTGCCGTGGCCTTCCCCTGAGACGATCTCCGGCGCGAGGTATTCGTGCGTCCCCACGAAGGACATGGAGCGGAGGTCCACCGGCTCGGCCACGAACTCCAGGCACGGGCCGCGGCGCCCGGGCTGCTGCTTCCTGCGCTTGCGCCTGGCCGGGTGGAAGCAGGAGACGGCGGGCACGATGCAGCCGGGGATAATGCAGGAGGCCGCAGAGAACTCCGTTCCTCTTCCGCCGACGCCGGAGTGAGGCGCCGGCAGGACCGGAATCCGGTCGGTAACGATCTGCGCGGCGGGGGCGGCGGCCGAGTCGCACTTGAAGGAAAGGTCAAAGTCGGTGAGCATGATGTGGCCGTCGCTGCGCACGAGGATGTTCTCGGGCTTCAGGTCTCGGTAGACAATGCCCATCATGTGGACGTACTCCATGGCGACCACCACCTCCGACGCGTAGAACCTGCATCCTTATTCAATTATTTCGTCTAATCCAAATTTTAACATGCACAAAAACTACTTTTACTTTGCACGAACAAACTGCTGGAGAGAGAGGAGACCTGAGCCCACGTGAAGCTGCTGCATTAACCAATTAACAAACAATTGCATTAAATTAGCAGGTGAGATGATCCGGGTTCTGCTCCACTCGTAACGCCATGGTCCACTGCTCGCCCCAAGCATGGGGCGGGATGAAGGCTGGCGTGGAAGATGAACATGAGTACATGTGAGGTGCCCCGGGGACCGGAAGGGCCGGAAGACTCGAAGAAAGGACTTAAAAAATAACAAAAGAAATGGCTATTCTGGATCGCGTGGAGAAAGAAGAAGCAGAGAGGGACGGGGGTTGAAGTGGGCCAGAAGGAGCCACTGGACGATCGAGCATTGCGCCCACACACCCAAGACAGCGTCATCGTCAACAGCTAATCACCAACGCATGGATCCAAATTGAACTAATTGATTTCAATTGATAGGACAAGACCCCCTTTCAGCTCTCAAGCCACAGAAACTAGATAGAGCTTTCTTTCAATCAATTGTATGCTCGTTCAGTACACATCCTATATATGCAATTATCATATGTTAACGTCTTTTCCTTCCTTAATCTACGCCTTTTATTTTCTCGAAAAAGATGATTCCCGAAGATTTGGTCCATTCACATATTGCCCTAGGGATTCGATCGAGTTACTAAATGATTAATGCTTGGTTTTGGTTTTTACGGTTTACCTGACGGCGGACTCGTCGAAGCGCTTGCCGGGCTGGCGCTGGCGGAGAACGTGGAGATCGCCGCCGGGGCAGAACTCGGTGAGGAGGCAGAAATAGCGGTCGTTCTCGGCGCAGGCGTAGAGGCGAGGGAGGAAGGGGTGGTCGAGTGCCTCCAGGATCTCGCGCTCCGTTCGAGCACGCCCTTCCTTGCTCCGCCCCTCGAGCTCCTTCTTGTCCATCACCTTGGCCGCCAGCAGAAGCTCCTCGGCCCCGGCGCACTTGATCTCCGCTAGGTACACGTTGCCGATGTCCCCGCTTCCAAGCCGCCGCACGAACCTCAGATCCGACATGGAGAGGGGGTTCCCGCCCGGCCCGCCTCCGGTCGACGAGCCAAGCCGGCGGATCGCGTCGGTGATGGGATCTCTGGTGAGACGAGGCTTGTGGAGGGAGGCGGAGAAGGAGGATGAGGAGGAAGAAAGGGAACTGGAGACGCCGGAGCGGTCGGAAGAGCCGAAGCTCATGCTCTGGAGGTCGTCCACGAGATCGTCCGGCATGGCTCCGCCGGAATGAGGTCGAGAAAGAGGCGGAGGCGGAGGCGAGCGGAAGGCAAACGGAGGGAGACTGTGAATTGGGAAGCGAACCGAAATGTCGAAGGGGGGATTTGTAGCCGAATAAGGCTGATGGGATCGGGTCGGGCCGGGCCGGGCCGGAGGGTTATTAATTTGAACGGCACGGCGAATCGGGAAACCAGTGGGGCCGTGCAAGCCGCGGTGACAACGCAATCGGTGAAAGCATTTAAGGCCTAAATTCAAAGTTTAGACAAAACTCGAAATCCTTTTTTTTTCAACTAAATAATATTATCGAATTATTCGTCCCAGAATTTATGCCGCCATAGTCGATTGAATTGTCTATAATACCGTGGGATGGCGTTTAAGTAAAGAATACAATATCATGGGATATGGCGTTTGGTGCAGAGACCAAGCCTGTATAAAAATTGTTGATGTTCGGCGGTGGAAGTCTCTTCATGTCTCTTCCAACAGTAACAAAAAAAACAGATGGTTTTGCATACAGCTTCATCATTGGAGAGCTCATATGAGATTACAGGATCCGTGTTTTGAGCACAGGCAGCACTAGAGCTCTCTTTTCTAGTTTTGCATCAAGGACGACCCTTTGCTTTGCTCAGAAGTTGCCACAGTTTTTGGCACTCCAAATCTATCTGCATACAATAGTCAACTCAGGACACACATTTTTAGCTCTCCTTACCTTCTGCTACACTTCCCAATGGTAACTAGCTTGCAGTTCATATATGATGAGCCAGATAAGATAACACCGAATTTGGACAACTTGCAGTTCATAATGCAAGTTAAAATGATTTTTTTTTGCTAAGAAGATAAATAAATTTCATGAGAATTCTTTTTTTTGATAAATATATATATATATATATCCAAGAAAAAATATACAATCATGATTGAGTAAGCTCAATCGAATTCATACGGCCACATAATCCATCCCTCACATCTAATTCACCTTAATCTCTTGGTACACACTCAACACTCATCTAAATGAACGTGGTGTCTTTATCCCGGCATTTACAGTTTGAATTTCCGTTACGGCATACTACAAGACATTTTTTTTAGTGGAATGACAAATTTAAGAAGCTAACCGTTCCGAACGGATAATCAAAAGTACTTTCCAATTTATTTGATGGACGAAATATAAAATCAGACCATTCATTTTGAGATTAACCAGTTTAAAGAATTTTCTGTTATATATGAACTCCGCCCATGACTAACTAGTTATGGCCGGTCCCAAGCCCGGATAAAGGAGGAGGGTTGCGTTAGGTTGTCAGCCAGCATTAAACTATGACAAATTTCAATGAA
>JBBUKS010495609.1:0-14824 GCA_038050645.1 Hedychium gardnerianum
GTCTCACCAAGACCCGGATCTAGTCACGGTCTCAACTTAGAGTTCCAAGTTGGATCTAAGTTGGACCAACGCCTAACATCCCCACTGGGACTCGGCCTCACTGGATTCACTCCTCCAGTTTGCTTACCTCACTTACCGATTGCCGAGTAACCTCCTCGATGTTTGATCTTTGACCCACCAGGTCTTCCTGTTGGAATCCCACATCCGGACTTCAGCCAATCGTCTGGTCCTCCCTGACCCGACTAGACTTTCTGCCAACTGTCTGGTCCTCTCTGACCTAGCTGGACTTCTTACCAAAATCGCACATCTGGACTTTAGCTTGCTGTATGGTCCTCTAGATCTGTCAAGTTAGTTAATCTGCACACTTAGCTCAAAGGATTAAAACAACAACAGTCTAATTTTAACCTGTTATCATATATCAAAACTTATGGTTAGACTATTAGTGCAAACTGCATTAATAATTATGTTTTCTATACTGCGTGGTTGTGCATACCCGAGTGGGATATAATATTTTTATCAACTGTGTGATTGTGTATCCAAAAATTATGATTGTCACAAGGGGAGTGTTGTTCGTTTTTTAACAGATAAATATACTCTCGGAACGTGATAATGGGAGTAGAGAAGATGGTATGAAATAATAAAATGACTAAAATTCGTAAAATAAAAAATATATATTAAATCATAGTCATTATCAAAAAATAGTTAAATAAAAATATGAATCATCGGTTCATGATTTATTTGGAGCCCAAATGAGTTGGTTATGATTTCGGTCCGTTTAATAAAGTCAATGGATAATCGACCTATTGACTCAGTTATGGATCAAAGTCGATTCGGACCTAACTCATGGTCAGGTCTACCCGAATGACTTCTATGCTTGCATATCAACGTGCATCAGAGAGCACCGACGAGGCCAGTGTAATCCTTCCAACGGTCAAATTAGCATTGGGTTGAAAAGAGATGCTAATGGTTGAAGAAAAATAGTAATGTTAGTCCCCCTTTATCAGGACATTTGCTTTCCTATTTATATATTTATAGGGACATGCTACCAAACTCTAACGGACTCCATGTGGGCCGAATCTGTTGGGCTAGCCTAGAAGAGGGAGTTGGATTTCCGGGTATTAGGTTCGATTCCATTCGAGCCGAGCGAGAACAAGCACAACTTAACTTCGAGAGAAAAGTATCAAACCAAGAGCTTCATCAAATTAACGGCATGCAAAACTTCAACAAGTAGACTTCACTCAAAAACACACGCACCAAACAGAAAGAAAACACTGATTTAGGGTTTAAAATTTAAGGTTTAGAATTCAGGATTTAGCTTCCCATTCATTCTTCCCAATCAAAATGTTGTCTTTCTTTCTCTGCTTTTGCTGCCCTCGAGCAATTCACCGGGAAACCACCTCCTTCTTATGCTCTGAGACCAAACTTGCGGTGTCCCTCCACCAGCAGATCTCCCTCTCCTTGTCTCTCAGCCTCCGCTCCGCGCACCGCAACGCCGACTCCAGCTCCACAATTCTCTCCCGTTGCCTCGCCTCCAGCACTTCGTGGAGCCTCCGCTCGAGCTCGATCGCGCAAACACCGCAGTCACTGTGGCTGCTGGTTTGTTCCACCATAAACTCGCCGTCGACGCCTAATTCGACAGAGCTGCCAGAGAAATTGTTGCTGCTGCGGTTGAATGAGGATTCCAGCTCTGAGATGCCTTCTTGTCGCCTCACCTGGAGGAGTTGATTCAGTTTTATGGTCAGCTCGTGGGGCGAAACGCCAAAGTGACTGCTACTCGTTGCTGCATAGTTTGCGGTGAGACTTTCGCAAGCTTCAGGATGATTCTCAGGAAGCAACTGCAATCAAATTTTATTTAGTTCGCGATTTTTATGAAGTAAATGATCAAGAACACACCTCCATTGAGGCTTTGCCATCGAAGCTCCCCTGCAAACGTTCTAACTGTTCTTGCAGCTCCATTTCCATCTCATCCATCTTCAGACACCTTCTAACTCTCCGATTCCTCTCGTACTCTTCTTCTTCCTCAACCTCTGCTCGTCGTAGTGCTTCATCTTCCGCTCTGATGGAGTTGAAGGATTCTTCGTCGTCTTGTGAGATCTGACAATCACTTTTCTTCAGGTTCGTCACGGAAGAGGCGTGATTGCTGGACTCTGCACTGTTGTTGGAAGAAAAATCTCTCCTTTGGAGCTCATCTTTAATGTCCTTGAGTAGAATCTCCATCTCTTGTCGCAGTTCCACCATCTTGTTCATCTCAGCGGTGCTCCTCGCGAGGAGGTAGACGAGACCTACTCCCATTCCAAGATTCAAGGAGCGCTCGTCGTTGATTTTTCCTTCAAAAAATGGAGAAGAATTTGTAATTTTTAAAATGCACATTGTATTATACATAAATATAATGAATTATGATGATTTTCTCGCCAAAGATGGAATTTTTACGCTATTTTCGAATTGAAAACGAGCAGAAATGGTGAGACCTGAATTAACGGCGAGTTCCGGATGGATTCCTTCCACTGCCGTTTCCGGGATCACCACCGCTGCCGGTGGTTCTTCTCTCTTCTCCGTTTCCCTCCTGTTGCCAGCGCCGCGCCTTAGCAGCCACACCCGGCAACCAACGACCTGCTCGCCGCCTGCTGTGGCGGCGTTTCTGGCCTGAGACGGGCGGAGGAGAGGAAGGAGCACACGGGAGATCAAACTTCGGGGAGAAAAAGCCTCGAAAGAAGCAGCAGTGGTGGAGGAGGCGGCGGAGGGAGCAGAAAAGGATGGCGGCAGGCGAAGGCAAAGCTCCCGCTTTTTGGCTCCCCTCGCGGCCTCCGTCTCCCGGTCGAGGCTTTCCTCGAGGCAGTCGGCTACTCTCATCTCCTCCGCCACCGGAACCTCTCCCCCGCCACCCCCCGGCGCCACGCAGAAGCAGAGCACGCTCCCCTGTTTCTGCGAAGAAGCCATCGTCTTCGTCGTTTTAACGCGAGGAAGACGATGCCGAAATCCAGAAATGAGATGGGTGCTGAATCACGAGACGATTGCTTCACCTACCGTGATTTATAAGCCACGGAGGAGAACGAGGAGGAGGAAGAGGCGGAGATCGGCGGGCCCGCCGCCAGCGAATTGCTCTGCTGCTTCCCGGGAATGCAACTGTCGGCTTATGCTCACCAGATAGTTAATGCAGACTCGATCTTCAGTTCCCGCGAAATCGTTATATTGCTAATGTCCAATTTTTAACTCAAATAATTATATTTCATTACAAATATTAATTAATTTTTATTTAAAATTTTTTTTTAAATAACTTGAGCACGTGATGTATTTTAGCAAGCATACATTTTTTTAAAAAAAAATAAAAAGTTTATAGAGTCATTAAAAGATTTAATAGATATTATTGTGATAAATTCTTCTTCTTCTCACCACGTTATCTTCCTCATAAATTCTTACTAGTAAAATTAATTATTCTAATATTCACCTCTTATACGGTAATAAAAAATGAAATGCTCGTCTCCAACGTCCTTGTCAATTTATCTCAAAATCAATACAGAAGGAGTAAATAACGAATGATTATTAATTTGAATAATAATCAATATACAAAGAAGGATAATAATTTGACTATTAATCAAGATTTGATTTTAAAATTTCATAATGATAATACTTTATACACTAGTCAACAGTTCATTTCAAGAATGTTACGTTCACCTTTGCACAATAACACACGTGAGTGATCATCGTCCATGATCGATAAAATTGTTTTGATACATAATTAGTAATGTTAAAAATTGAAAGAAAGAATACTTCTTTCATATCTTTTTCCTTACCTTATTCACCTTTTTATCATGCGGCTCTACTCCTTTCATTACAATAATTATAGATATAATCATCAACGTCGGTGTAATTGTTTCTTCATTAATATGCTTATTATCAATTGCGCAGTTGAGTGAGGATGAATTAATGTGGGTCTTACCATTAAAAAGGGATTGAGCGGGGATATTATCAGACTGTTTCTATATGGCGTATGAGTCGAGCAGAGATGTTCTTAATTAGATGAGGATATTCTCATAAAGTGTATGAGCTGAGTGACGATTTTCTCGAATAAGGATATTCTCATATAGCACATGAACCGAGCAAGAATTTTCTCATAGAGTATGAGTCCAACGAAGATATTTTCGAATGAAAATGTTCTCATAAAATGTGTGAGCCGAATAAGGATATTCTCATAGTGTATAAGTCACACCTGAACTTCTCTAATGTGAAAACCACGTTTAACTTTGGACGATCTTTCCTTTTGATTTATCTACTCTATAAATTCAAAACACAACATATACACACTTCACAATTTTTTTAATAAATTATATAGTTAACTAAATCGTCATTGAAAATTTATCTATTTATCCAATAAATTCGAACCAAGTTCAATCCGAGTTTTACAATTTGATAAACACACAGTATTTGAACCATGTGCAATTCTATCATATCAACATCATTGCTCAATACAGCTCCAATTATCTCTCCCTCTCTTTGTTTAAGTAATATATTGCAACATTAAGTTAATTTAAGTAATTGACAAACTTCTATATATCTTTACTTACTATATATTTAAAAGAAAATCAATTCACTGATTACTGTTTTGATCATAACATTTTCTTTTGTTGAAAATAGTAATGGTAGAGAAAATGATAAATCTTTTATTTATAATAAGAAATTAAAAGTATAAATAACCACAATTTTAACATGGGCAATAACTTGTAGCAATTAATACTAGCAATTAATAGGTTGGATCTTTCATCACATATATATATATATATATAAACATTAATTGCTTATGAACAAAACATGACTCTCGTGCTCCTCCTACACATTAAATTCCCTTTCCATTCAAACTCGTTTCAAATTTTTGAGCCAAATAGCCGAATGATCAATTTGCACTTTGCCATCCTAGAGTTCTCTAAATTACATTTTGCGCTTGACTTTGTAAAATTGTTACATAATTTGTCATTAATTATTATTTTTACAAATAATATTAATTTGACTAAATATGCCTTAGTTAATTATGTTGGGACCGATGGAAGGGGTGACATTAGCAATTTAGCAATTTACGATTTCAATCTCGTTTGATCATGTGTTCATCTACCATAAATCAATACACAACAGAAATAAAAACATACAATACAACATAAAAGACAAACATAGAGACAAACTAATTTAATATGGTTCGGAACTCCGATTCTTATTCCATGACCTATCATCCTAGCGATAATTCACTAATTATTTCCTTACCGAAAATTTTTTAAAGATAGAGAAACCTCTTATAAAACATCTATTCTTACAAGCAAATACTACTAAATACAAAGATAAAAGATAACAACGAATTCAATGTAAATCAATATAATTTACAAATGAAAATTTTACTTTACTTCTTGTTAAATACTTTTGGATTGTCTTTTGAGATCTGAAAATACAACAGCACTCTTCTCCAAAACTCTCAAAAATTAATGACAAATACCTCCTCAAAACCCTTCTTTCATGGCATTTAGGTGAGGGTTGATTTTAGTATATCAATCGATTGCTCCACTAAACTCATCCATTGTACTTGCATAATAGCCTTTATCTACTCAACGTTGGTCACAAATAATTGACCGTTAATGTTCATCAATTGATTGATACTCAAACAGTTGAGTATTACAGTTGATCAAAAAAAATTCTGTTCGCTTTAACAGTGTCATCAATCACCAATCGATTGATGTTCATCATTCGAATTGTTCAGTCGAGATCTAAATAATTTATTTGTTGTTACAATGTCATCAATCAATTGCTCAAACTCATCAATCAATCGATGTGTCCATCAATCGATTGATCAAACTTGATCGTGCATCAAACCTTATTAAACCCCTTCAAACTCCGAATTTGGGTTTAGGATTTCATCAATCGATTACTACTCATTAGTAGTCAACTGATACCTCTATTTCAATCTTACCCAGGTTGAATTCTCATTTTATCCGGTATCCGATTGATTTTAATCTATCACGACTTCCTTTACCCAACGTCTAATCAACCTTGACATGTCGGAACTTCACCTCTAATGCTAACATCTTATTGAACTTTCGGCTATTAAGTGTTTGGTCAATCGTGATCCACTTGAATTTTTTTTTGTCAACTCTTTGTTAGACTTCCAACTACTAAGTATCCAATAAATCATAATTCACTTGGACTTCTCTATCGTCAAGTATACAGTTAACCTTGACCCTATTTATCTTTTTCGCTCAACAATTCACATTCAAGTCAATATTGGTCAAACTGACCCGATGTCGATTATATCAACAATCTCCTCCTCTGACAATCTCTTCTTTCATATGAGCATCTCACTCTCGTCCACAAACATATTGATCAAACATTGAAAATTAACTTGAGTCAACTCAAACTTGATTAATCGAGCTTAGTTAATTTTGTCAATCTTAATTAGAGCTCAATTGCACCAACAAATTATATATCAATTTTGGTCTATAAATAAATATATATATACTAAATGGATATTCATCAAGTGTATAAGAATGTAATGTAGCAATTTTGGGAGGTGAAAATAAAAACATCAATAAATATAGGGGCAAAGAGAAATTTTCACTACTTGATTATTATTTAAACGTGCATGGGAGGGGATTTTGATGTATTAATGTTCGTCTCTTCATAATTAGAGTCACAAGCCAAGCGTGAGGCATTGATTATCCCTGAGGAATCTTGAAAATTTATTAATGTTTCCAGATCTTCCAATAATTGGATCTCCCTCAATAATGAGAGAATTTAATGAATTATTATTGGTGGTGGTGGTGGAAAGAATTTAACTTTTTGGATTCCAGTGAAATTTAATGAAACGATGTAAAGAGGGAGAGAGAACAACAAAAGGGATGGGAAGTACCGTTAATAATCGGATTTGTGGATCGGATCTAATACTTGTTTGCATATATCCGATACCGCTCCTGGTATTGGGAAAGATTTATAAAAGGGCATAAAGGTTCACAAGGAGTTTCCCGGAGGAAGAGACGAGCTTTCAGCCAGGAAAGTGATGAAGGTGGTGGCGTTGGTGGGGGACAGCGGGGGCAGCTGCGTCGCGATGATTACGGAGAAGTAAATTGAGATTAGTGTCGGGCTTTATTATTTAGAAAATGAGGGAAGGTAAAATTTTACATCCTAAGGCTTGATGACAAGTTTTTCAGAGCGAATTACCCATATGGAATTATGTTATACCGTTGGTTGGAGTAATGCAATCGGGTTTAGATGTTCTGTTCTGATTTGATGCCTTGAACTACCTATATCGAATCATCACCTCAGAGTCAAACAATAAGAGATATCGTAACAAGACGATCGAGTAAGACACAACTCAGGCACGATGAGTTTGTCTTCTTAGCATGCCTACTGCCGTACCTGATTTGATTTGTCATTGTCTGGTACATCAAGCAAATTACTTGACTTGGTTGGGCCTAGGTTAGCACAAGCTAACTTAGACATACGTTTGCTTAATAAGTTGAGCTCAGTATAAATTTGTGTCAAGCTCAATGCAACCTAAGATTGGGTCATGTTAACCTAGTCCACGAGACAAGCCGCCCTGCCCAACTTTACCCGTGGATCAATAGACCTGACACAATCCAACAACGACGACAATAACAATCAAGGTTTTATCTTACTAAGTAAGGTGATGTCTGTTATATCAATCCTCCTAGGATATTGAGTTATATTTCTTCTTATATCATTATTTATATTTAAATAAATTTTATCATATTTTATCATTATCAACTAAGTATTTTTTTTATTTCTCTCTTTCTCAATTAATATGTATATTTATGATGTGGCTTAAGTACTTCAACGTAGAGTTTTTCTTTAACAAACATCACTAAGACTTTCTCTCTCTAATATTTTTATTTTTTTTACTCATCCGCACATATTTGTATATCCACTCTAATATTTTCATCTTTATAATTCTATATTTTGTTCATGTGCTATTAATTTTGACATGATATAATCAAATATTAACTAACCGGGTTAGGCATAACCTAAATATTACTCAACCCGACTTGGACATATTAGGCATGGCCCAGCTTGAGGCATGTTAAGCCATATTGTCACTAAGTATTATGTTTATCTTTGACGTTGGAGTAATTATCCTAATTGTAGGGAATATGTTACTTAATTTTTGATTATCACGAATTTAATGGTGCATCAGAAGTGTTGTTGCTTCACCTTCTCAGAAATAAATTATAATATTCAAATTATTCTATGTTATTTGTACCCGTGGCTTGCCAGAGGTAGAGACATCGACCATACTCGAAGTAGCCCAACAATAAGCCTTCGTCGAACCATATCTTAGGCTTCCCATCCTTTTGGTTAGGTGACACTTATAATTAAAAGACGATAAGAAGGATCTTCTTCTTCTTTTTTCACATTGTCTACGCTCTTTCTCTTTCGACTTTATCAAGGGTTGATTTACGCATCCAAGTGATTTTTTTCCATATTCCACTAGCACCCTCTGACATAATCACTAGTGTCTGTCACTACACTACAAGGAATAATAAAATTTTCAATCGTAAATTAATGACGGGGAAGCAGATTTGAAACACATCATAGTATTTAAAGCAGCTACAAACTACAACAAGGCAACGTAGAAACAATTGCAAATCATACGATAACAACTAAAGTTACACCACCATCCACAAACAAAAAAAGTAAAAGAAAGAAACTACTGCAGCATCAGCTGACTCATAGCCAATAGCCGATTCTATGGTAAACACCACAAGTTTCTCTCAGAACCTTGCCTTTATTTTGCTCCAATCCACAGTTTCCTAAACTGCCAATCCATCCTTGTAAAAGAAATTGCAAACTGAATTTCAATAGCGCAATGATTTGTGAATTTCTTAAACAAATGACTATGACATCGATCGAATTGCAAATCAAAGTCACTATGAAGAAACCAAGCATGCTAGTGGATATGGCACGGTTGTATGCCCGAAGAGCTTAATTTTGAACTTGCATATGCTGAATTCTCCCCGATATCGCACTTGCAAGCGCTGCCGTGAAATTTGGATCCTTGGTCAGCGACGAGGCCATCTTCTCGACTACAATCCTTTGGAATTCAACTGACTCGGTGCCCTTATCGTGAACATTTGAGTATAGTCCTTGGCGTGTGAGATCGAGAGTAACTGTCGAGTCTGAAGAGGTGGGAGATAGAAAATAGGGATGCGATGTGTTCTCATGCATTGCTCCGGTAATGCCGATCGGTGAAGGCCGGCAATGGTTGTGCTCACCTTCGTAAGTAGCTACCAACATTGTCTTGACCTCTGCACTCCTTTGCACCTGAATTCAGTATAAGTTTTACTTACCAATAATAAAATTTATTTAAATATAATAGAAGATCGAGTTCAATAAAATAATAATTATACTCGATGCGATAAAAGTTTGATTGTTGTTATTGATTTAAGTGAAATCAAAGTGACATTTTTATGAATATTCTAAACATCGACCTAAATTATGCTTTCTATCTAATACTATAAAAAACAAACTATTTCGACCTTTGCTTTATAGTCTCGCTAGTACCTTCTTCTTTACGGGACAAGAAGGGGCATAAGAACATCTAAAGTAAGCTTTCGGAGATGGATTATCTTTGGTGACCTTCTGACCATATTTCCTCCATTGGTAACCATCTCTCACCATCTGAAAGAAAACAGAACATGAGGTAACTGTCCCCATACAAAGAAGACTTTTCGATCGACCGAGTGGGGGGTCTTAATCTAAATTACTCACGAGACTCGAATCGGATGCATCGACTATTGTATAAGTCGTGCGGGCATTAGGCTTGCCATCTTCTCTGAATCTTTTGCAAGAATGTCCACATAAATCGATCTCGCTCTGATCCCCAACTCCAGGAATTCTATCAACAGAAGAGCCACCATTGCATGTGTTCAGTTCAGTGCTTTCCATCTTCCTCTTTCTTGCCATTGAAAAGGAGCTTTCAGCTAGAGGCAAACTTGTGAGGTCCATTAACTGACCATGGCGAGCTGCACGCGCCGTGTGTATCTCTTCGATTATCTTGATTAGCCTCTTCTTCTCCTCGGTTAATTCATTCAACTTGGTTTTCAAACCCCCAGCCTAAGTCCAACCATGAAACACAATATAATAAACAGTTAGCGATTGTAGTCACGATATACCTTTGTTCTACCGATTCTTCCTATCAACAGAGCAATTTACAAGTAAGTTTGGTGTTTAGCTCGGTAAGAATTTATTTATATTTGTTCAATATATATAAGTGAATACATATAATATTATGAATCATAATCATCAACAACCAACTTACAAAGGAGAAGAACAAAAGGAAAAAGAGTTATAAACATGCAGATAAATACTCACAGAAATGAAATCAGTGGACTGTCCAATGTTGAGATCGAGATTAAGTGAGGATGGATTGGTCCATTCTCGATCCATCAAAAAGCAAACTAATAGACGGTTTAGAGTTTAGGATTTAGGGACAATGAGGACCCTTTTATAGACTTGCATTGCTCTCATCTAGATATATATGCCTGTCAAGTTTTCAGTGGAACTTGGAAGGAAAGTGTCTGATGGTTTGTTGTTCGCAAAAGTTCTTTCCCCAATTCAAGTTTCCCATCCAGATTCATAACTCTCTTTGTTTACTTCTCTTCTAATTCTTCAAGATAGTCAAAAATTTCTGCGTGACTTAGAAGACTAGTCCTATTTTAGTTATTTCATCTACACTGTTTTCTCATGCAATTGAATGGTAATTGCACATACGACTCGACTCCAGTCGCGTTTTTTAAAAGGAAGTCAAGCAAGCCTTGTAGTTTATCCACGGGCAAAAAACTAAATTAAAAGAGCATCTATTTTTATTAAAATTATTTAAAGAATATTTGTATCATTAATAATATATTATTGATCATCTAGGTACATGTTGTACTAAATATTAATCGTAATTATTATAATATTATAGTAATTTTGATTCTTAACTATTACCATATGTATACATGATCCTATTCAACTTAGATAAACACTGATTAATATCATATTATAATAGTTATGAATCATAATTACTATAAACATAGGTATATGTAAGATTCTATTCAAATTTAATTAATATTGATTAATTATATATTATATAATTATGAATCATAGTTACTCTAATATGCAATAACGTAGCCAAATTTTTAACTGTCCTAGGCTATTGCAACTGTCCTAGATTATTGTTGTGTTGAGCAAAAATAACAAAAGGAGAAAAATCTAAGCTTGAGATGACAACTTATCTTCATAAATTCATATAGAGAGAAAGTCATGAAGAAAATTAAACCAAACAACAAGAAGAAATTATTGGGCTACACTGGGCTGGAGCTCAGTGCAACCCAGCCCTGATTCTGCCATTGATAGTATGTGTACCGGTGCTAATTAATAGAATATTATATTAATAATTAATTATAGTTATTATAACATGATAATAATTATGAATCGTAAGCATTACAACATGCGTACATGTAGTTTAATTTTCATGCATTTGGACTTGCACGGTAAAAAGGAGTAATTCGAACATTAAAAATAGGATGGAGTGCTTTTTGATAATTTATGAAAAAGACGTCCATTTAAATTTTGCCCTTTATTCACTTAACGTTTGACAATGTAATTTTCATCATTTATGACTAGGAAATTTTAATTTTTTTCCTTACACGTTTTATCCTTTTTTTTTTAAAAAAAAACACTCTTTAGTATTTTAAAATCTCTTCAGAAATTACATTTTTTTCTGTGTTGAATAATTCAATAACTTTACTTTTCTAGCAAGGAATCCTAAAGTCATAAATGATATGATGCATGAAAGTCCTTCTGAATTTTGTTTCCTGTGTTGAATAATTCTATCAGTTTATATTTTGGTATCGAGAATATGTAGAATGGCTTAATTACAATCAATTTTTGAGCATAGAAATCATTTTATCTAGAATTTTAAGTTCGTCCTTCTTTATTTGTATGATAGAACCGATTTAGTTTAATTACACATAACAGACTCTTGCTTTTTTAAATTCAAATATCTAAATTTCGCTCGACTAATTTTAAAGATAACGATGTTTAGTGTGTATTTTCTTGTGAGTTTCTTTTTCATTAGTAAGAATATCCGTATGAAGTCATCCTTTTATCATGTTTTGCATATTCACGTCGCCATCGCTCGTCCCTAAATTCCTATAAGTTGACCGGATAGTAGTAATTTCTGGTCTTAGGTTACCTAGTATCGTACCCCTTTATGGGTCTCCCAGAAGCCCTCCTCCATTCAATTTGCCTAGTCGAGTGACCCTTGTTCCTTTGCCTTTCCTTAGTAACTATTGAGTCCTTGTTCAATGTTTGCCTTCTCGTATCTCGAACATGTAGCACTCCATTATACTGCACGTCGGCTCATTGTTATCACTCGGACCTTGATTTCTGACCTAAATCAGTAATTAATTCGATAACTTGGAATCCCGACCGGATGGATTTGAGTTCATTACACCACAATTCACCTTGACCCTATTCCTATTCTGACAGTATCCTATTTTTATCGTAGAATGATCATAAAAAAAACTGAGATGCAAATGTGTGGTCAACCGGTGGAGCTCAATGCTAGGATCCCATAGTGGATTGGAAGGTCGTAGGACTCGACTGTTAAAGGTAGAGTGAATGATCCAAAGTCATTCATGACGAGACACACTTACTTTGTTGCGACGTGGGGCCTTTTCAGAAGCATTTCCTACCCGCCTGAAGCTAGCATATACTCGCCGGAGAGGCCTTGCATAGGTGTATCGAGTCTAGCAGAAGTGTAGCAGTTCCGTCTCATTCATCAGTGCTTTCTGTAAAAAAGAAAAGAGCAAGTCCTCTCCCATCTAAGTCCCCTCTCTAGTCAGAGTAAGTTAATCCGTTTGGATGGACAGGCTTTCCAAACCTACTGGTTTCTTCCTCGGACCTAGCATTGCTGCCTGGCCCATCACCCTCATATGATGCACACTCGATGAGGTCTGACCCCCTTCCATATTCATATTTTGGAACTTCGGATGAGTTACGGGTACTGATGAAATGGATCGGACACTAGCTAAGGCCTTCTACTGCAGTGGGGCCCATAGGGCAATGATAATTTGGTGGATTCCATCGCGGTTCGAAATTGTTAGTTTGGAATTATCGACGATTTCTGAAATGTTAATTCTTAACTGTTCAGAATGATTATGATTCATGATTCGAAATTGAATCATGATCGTGATTCACAATTATTCGAGATGATTCGAAATTATTATTATTTTTAAAAAATATTTTTTTTAAATTATAAATTTATAAAAAATCAATGATCAAAATCGGTTCATTGACCTAGTTAATTAATAATTCGGATCAAGTCTAAATATATATATCATATAAATTATATCTTTTAATTAAATTTATATTATTAAATAAATTATATTTCTTTTTCATAAAAATTATTATCCCAATTAAATTGTTAAATACAGTAATTTAAAATAAAATATATGGAATTTATTCGGAATTTATCAAGATTTTTCTGGATTTAATTGGAGCTAATTTGAGAAGTTTACGGGGATAAATATAATAGACTTTTGATAAGTCTATTCGAAATATTAATTAAATGGGAGTTAATTAAATTTATTAAAGTTAAGGTTTGAAATAATTAAACCTAAGTTGAATGTCATTAAAACCTAAGTTTTCTTTTCCCTTCTTAAAATCGATTTCCTTCTCTTCAATGTACACGGCTCCTCTCAAAAGACGATCTCCCGAGCCTTCGGCCGCCGCAAGCCACTCTTCCTCGCGAGTGTCACCGCCGTTCTCTGCTCCGACCACCTCTACCGCCGGCCGCCGGTCTTCTTCTCCCTCCATCGATCTCCTCCCGAAGCACTCGCCGACGCCGCCCACTCACTCGATCTCCTTCTCTCGACACCACCGGCTATCCCATCGGCCCGAGGTCGTCGCCGCCGCCTCTACCCTAGCTACCGCCGAGGCTTAGAGTGGATTAGTCGCCGGGAGAAGAATCAAGGAGAACTTTGAGGTAAGCTAAACTGATCCTCTTTCTCTATTGTTTTCTCCTCTTTGGAAGAGCCGTCAGGGTAGCTCTGATGTGTCATCGGGATGTTGTGAGCTTGGCTAGGTTGAGTCAGATCTGGTTGCCGTTCAGCCACAATTCGAGATGAAATTGATCAGCTACTATTTCTGAGAATCCGGGCAACTTCTCCCTGCCGATCAGATCCGGGATCGCCGGAAATTGGTAGCAGTCAGACATAGGTAAGATTCTAGCTCCTCTGTGCTTTCGATTGGTGTCGTGTGATTTAATACTTGTTAATGAATAGGGGTTAGTGTTGATCGGGTAGATTGTGTGGTTTTGGCTTGGGACAGTGATGAGTTGAGGAGGAGGTTGTGTTGGATTAATCACTGATTTCACTGTTTCTGGCACAGTGAAGATAAGTGGACTGAGTTGGAGCTGCAATTGGTATTGATCCAGAGAATTGTGGCAATTGGTAAGTAACTCATTCTTGTATTTGGTTAGATGTGGATTGAAACTCTATTTTAAGAATTGTTAGTATGATTAATATGTTGGTTTGGTTATAGATTATAATGTGGTTAACTGTTTTCTACCATTAGTAGGTTAGATTTCGGTAATGATATGATCAAATTATAGCTTTGTCTTGGATGTGGTGGAGTGAATTTGGATGTGTAGATTGTAATGATGTGTTTAAGGGGTTGGAAGAAATATAGAATGAATTCTTTTGTAATGTATTTGACTTCTACCTATTTGGATAACATATGATTTAATTACAATTGATTTATGCACATTAGGTGTTCGATGAAATGT
>JBBUKS010495618.1:0-14823 GCA_038050645.1 Hedychium gardnerianum
TTTTTACTTAAGATCTCTTTTCTTCTTTTTTCTCGCTTTAGCTATTATATAAATGTCTCTTTCCCTTTCTTTTATATCCAATTTTTGATATAATCGTTCAAAAATTTTATTCTTTACTTTATTCACTACTTTCTTAACCTTTTTCTTTGCTAATGTATATTTTTTTTAAGTTTTTCTCCTTCTTACAATTATATAATTTCTTATAATCTCTTCGGTTTTTTTTCACTTTTTTTTTTGTACTTTCTCATTCCACCACGAAGATTCCTTACTTGATGGTGCATGCCCCTTTGACTTACCGAGGACACTCTTAGCTATTATTTTCAACTTTGATATTATCTTATCTCATGTCATATTAAGATCACCATATATTTTCCCTAATACTTATAGTTCTTCTACCTTCTCCTTAAATATATTTTGATTTTCATCTTTTAATTTTCATCATTTAATTAGTCATATATATATATATATATATATATATATATATATTTTTATTGATATTATATTTAAGATGTATATTTAATATTACCAATTTATATTAGATAATTAAATTTTTTTCAAGATGATTTTATCATCTTTACCGATTTTTTTTTGTTTCTCTTCCTAACTTAATTAGTATAATTATCAATACTGTTTTTTTTAAAAAAATAGGGTTAGAGATGAGTAGTATAAAGAAATTACTGAAAAATGTTTGTTTTTTTTAAAATTTGTTTGATCGCCACCTGGCGCTTGTTGATTTGTCGGGCGTCGTGGCCGATGTGTCGATGATGTCGCTGTCTTTTCTATTTATATCGCCAGGTGGCACTCTGTGCGTGTCCAGAACCGACTCCGATGCACGAAATCTGACCCGCTGCACAAAAGCCACCGCCCCCGACTCCTTTTCTCAGATATCAAGGAGATCTAAAACGTCCGGGCATTTTACAAAGAAGCCCTAGAAATTACAAAAGTACCTCCTAAAATTATCTTTCATAAAAAGACATCAAAATTTGCTAATTCTGCAGGACTACTAGTTTTGTCTTAGACAACAAAGGTAGATTAACAGAGAATATTGAAAATAGAGAAATCAATTCTTAAGTATGAAATAAAAAATAAATTAAAATACTTTTAGAATGAAAACTATATTGTGATGTTATTTTAATATATATTTTTAACAAAAATAATAATATTACAGCAATAAGTGAGCTGGGAAAAAAGATAAGACGAGGGCTTTTATTAAATACCTTTCTTTTTAAGGGTTTTCTCAGATATCAGGAAATTAAAGCTCTGTGTAGACTCTGAGTGCTCTGCACCCCATCAAAAGGAAAAAAGTTCTATAAATGCGCTCCATAGTTTGATCATCTCTCATCTCCCTCTGATCTTCCCAAAACTAGGAGAAGGTTTGACCATGGCGACGCTCACTGTTCCCGAGCCAATTCCTTCCCCGGCTGAGGACGCCGAGAGCATCCACAAGTCCGTCCATGGTCTTCACTTTCTCTCAACTTGATGTGTTTGTTGCTTTGAATCCGTCTTGGTTGATTGCTGTTTTGTTCTGTGGGTGAATATATAGCAGGTGTATGCAGATCTAATGCTTGGTCATTTGTCTGAGAGTTCAAGATGACTTTTTTTTTTTTAACACCGATCAGAAATCTGTAGCAGTAGCACACAGTTGTATTCAGATCTAATGTTGGGATCATCCTCTATGAGTTCAAGAATACTCTTTTTTTTTTTCTGAACACCGATCAGAAATAAATCTACAGATTTCTCAGAAAACAGAGAGGTTTCATCTTTCTAAGAGATATGAACTTGTTGTCTCTGATAGTTTTTGTGATCATAACGCAGACCAAGGAAGAAGTCTTTAAGAAATTGAGTTTATTTATTTATTTAATGGATCAGTCAAATAATTGTTTTGATATCTGAAATTGCTTTCTTCTTGTCCAATTGATTTACATAGATTTCCCTTGTTATTGGTTTATCTACTTTTTTTTCTTCTAATAATTGCTAGAAGATTGATTTTTCAAACCTTTGATGATGTGATATTCCATAAAGAAACTCATAAAAGAGGAGCACAAAGATTATAGTCTTCATTTCCATGTGTTATTTATGTTTCCTAGGATTGTTATGTTCTTTGGAACTCTCCTTGTAAGAGTTTGCAAAAGTGTTCTGTTTGGCCATCCCTGAAGCTTTGTCCCTTTGAAACCTAATATCTAGCAATGGGTTCATCAAGGGCTCATATCAGTTAATGTCATTGTGCATAAGAGAGATGCAAGTTCTTCTACAGTTTATTTCGATACTTGCTCAGACACACTAGTTTGGAATAGCATATATATAAGTTCATGAAGAAATAGTGAAGCAAAATTTGTCTAAGCTAAATAGCCTTACCGCGACATCTACATGTGTCAGGATGGGGAACTAATGAGAAGACACTGATCAACATTTTAGCACATAGAAATGCCACTCAAAGAAAGCAGATTCAGTTAGCTTACGAGGAATTGCACAACGAGAGTCTCACCAAAAAGCTCGAATCAGAACTGAAAGGAAACTTTGAGGTAGTTATTTTTCTCAACCTTTATTGTCCAATGAATGTTTTTATCTATAGGGGCAACATCATTTGCAGAAGCTAATATTAGTTATTTGAAAAGTTTATAAATGTGAAGAGATCGACATGAACTTAGATATGACATTAACCGATACTACGAATGTAAGTACATAATTAGTGGTTAGGACTTGTTGCTTGTTATGTGGTGATATGCTTATGTACACTATCACATTGTAGCGGTGTATCTGATTATGTTTGATTCTTCAGAAAGTTGTATACCGCTGGAATTTTGAGCCAGTCGAGAGGGAGGCCGTGATTGCTTATATTGCTCTGAAGAAGAGTTTTAATTCACATGTGATCATAGAAATTGCATGTGTCAACTCACCAAATGAGCTTCTAGCTGTGAAAAAGGCGTACCAAGATACATATCGGCGCTCTCTGGAAGAAGATGTCGCTGCTCACACTGTTGGAGATTTGCGCAAGGTATGTTGCTCTGAAAACATTACTACTATGTGCTATGAAGTTGCAAGGTTTCTGAAGTTTCACTTTGCAGCTATTGTTTGGCCTCGTAAGCACGTACCGCTACGACGGAGAGGATATTGATGTGAAGTTAGCGAAATCAGAAGCCAAAATCTTGCAAGAGCATATAAAGGATAATGAACTGAACCATGACGAAATCGTAAGAATCTTGGGTACTAGAAGCAAGGCACAGATTTATGCTACTTTCAATAGCTACAGAGAAGAATATGGTACTTCGATCGAAGAGGTATCAATTGAATCTTGAACTTCAACCGACTCGAGTTCTTGTAATTGAAATTATTCTAGGGAACTAAGCCTTTTTGATACTTTGATCAGGCTTTGGCTGGTGAATCTACAGATGAGTATGCACTGGCACTCCGAGCTGCGGTTGCTTGCATCATCGATCCCCACTTGTACTTTGTTGAGGTGAACAGATTAACCATGAGTTCTAACTCGGCATAATGTACATCGTATTTCTCGTGTGACAACTTGGTTGTTTTTGAGTTTTAGGCCCTTGATGCTGCTCTTGAGAAATCAGATGAAGACACACTGACTCGCGTCATCGTACTGCATGCCGAGAAAGATCTGGGGGAGATCAAAGACAAGTTTCATAAGAGGAAGAATGTTCCCCTTGAACATGCAGTGGCCAAAAAGACTTCTGGAGATTACGAGGCCTTTCTTCTGGCTTTATTGGGTGACTGATCTGCTCTTTCAGTGTTGTTGTGGGTCTAGTTTTGCCTTGAGAACTTTGCTTGTGCTTGAGGCAAACTTTCTTTATCAGCATCTGTCTAGTGCTTGAAGAGCTTGGTTTGGTTTGCTAAATAATTTGGCATGTTTGCTGTTTGTCAGCTATGTTGTTGAGATGTTGCATGAACTAGCTCGATCTCGGTATAAAGAATAAATCTCCATATCTCGTCGTCGTCTTTTGCTTCTTAGCGAAAGAACTGTCAATGTCGAGCATGCTGTCTCTCGCTTTCGAGAGTAATCAGTGAATTCTAAATCCTAAACTCTCGCAAAGTGGTAGTTATTGTGTGGAGAACTCTTGTTACAAACTGGTTTAGGACTAGTTGAGTCTTCATCCAATTTCATTATTTTGAACAACTCATTCTCATAAAAGATTATAATGTAAAATTTGTGAAGTTTGAACTGTGTTCTTTTTGATGGAAAGATTATTCACTTGGAAATAAATAAAAAAAATAAAACTTTGTTCTTTTTTATTATACACAATTACAATGTCTGAATGTTGTTACTGTTCCATTCCATTCTATTCTCATTTCAGTTTTCATATAGAAATGGCAGGCAATCAAATAATATGCCAAAAAAAAGAAGCAAATATATAGTTATTGACAATTAGTTTGTAAGACACATTTTCTTTTCCTATTTCTTTTACAATAATAATACATACTGAGAGCATTATTGATCCCATAGATATTTACGGCAAACGGAAATTATAGTTTTCACCAAGCTAAATGTTGATCAACAAGAAGAGTTTGTTCAACACCATAGGCTAATGTAACATGTATTATACAATCTGTAATACGATCAAACTAGGCATTTAGTTCATTAGCTCAGCCTCATCTTCCACCATCTCCCAATCATCATCAGAATGCTCCTTTTTATCGACGCGGTAAGCCTCCTCGTCAATCGTGGTAGTTTTCTTATTTAGAACAGAATGATGTGTGCCTCCAGACAAGATATTTTTCTCAAAAGTGGAGCATTTTGAGGTCTTGTTAGGCATGCACCCATCAACACTATCTTGCAGTAACAATACATCCTTGAAGGCATCAAATATTTCTCCACTGTGATCAATGTAACAGTGTATTAGATTGTGCATTTTTTATTGTAAGATGGCGAAAACCGATAACATAGCGTACAACTGTAGAAGAATTGGTAAAACCAAAAGGTACACAAAGATCAAAATTGCAGACTAATAGAACTATATATGTTATCAAAGAATAATTTATTTCTGCAACTAGACAGACTTACTATAGGTTATCGAGAGTGTGACCACGGTCCATCAAGAAATCCCTCAACTGTAGCACAATAATAGAAGAAAAGTAAGATACTTCTAAATGAATCAATCACAAATAAATCTCAGATTCTCTACTATGAACATTCTAAGTTTTCTTAAAATATTTGATAAGCACATTTTTTACCTCCAGGATATCTAATTAACCATGCTTAAAGACATTGGTATATAACAGAATAATAAGGAATGCAATAATTAAAAAACCCTCTACATTGAAGTATATTACATTTTAACCAAAAAAGGAAGAATGAATGAACCTGCAGAACAAACTATGAATCGGTTCTAACTATTTTAAAACTATTAACAAAATCGATTCAGATTCAAATTTGTTATATGATATCATATAATTTTAATAACTTTAATAATCAAAAAGTATAATCAGATTAACAATCTACAGTAATTAATAAAAAACATGAACTATTCAAATTAAGGAATATCAAATTAGAGATAATATTAGCAACACTAATATTACAAATTAGAAATAATATTCATGATTCCTTGTGAGATTCATAATTCCAAGGTGTTTCTTGTATACTTAAGATAAATGCCTCATGTCTTGATGAATCTTGGATGGGATACTGCAAATCTGACCATCCAAATTAAATTTGGTCAAACATTGTAACTAGGTACTTACCCCCGTTATTCATCTCGATCATATGTTGCTATATTATGTTGGTGTTCTCTCATCTCGATCATATGTTGCTATATTATGTTGGTGTTCTCTACTTCTAGTGGATATTAAATATGCAATTAATCATTATCCTTAGTTCTTAATTACCTTGGCATTCTTCTCTGCTTCCTTTTGGATCTGGCTTGCTTCTCTTGCTAAGCTATCCATGATGCCCTCTTGCTCATTTAGAATTTTGTGAGCCAAGGTTTCCTTTTCAAGCTTCTCCTTCTCGGCCTCTGCTTGTTTTTCCTTGGCAGCCACTAATTGGGCATTTAGAGTTTGATGAATCTGTTACAGTTCGAAGCTGATATTAGAAAGAAAACTTACTAATTCTAAGGAGCATTTTACATTTTCTCTTGTATATATATCTTTTAAACTGAATCCAAATGAACAAAGGACCATTTGATGTCCAGTCAACGAGCTAACTGCCAAACAGAAGGTTCTAAAGGTATCAAAAAAAAACAAGGAAACAAGTTAGGTTACATGTTAGCACATTACAAATAGCCAGCACCATATATTAACCAAAGGGAAAAAAAATAGAAAAAATGAAACAACTAATGCTTCTGTACCTGATACAAGGAACAATAGTCAGACATAATAAATCTATTATCATTCACATATTCGCAATCATGAAGTTTGAACACATTGAAAAAAAAATCTTGTACACCTATTTTTTCAACACCAGAACCCATTGTAATCCAGTGAGAAGAATGTCTCTAAGGTTTAAAATCCCTTGAGCTGTGGATTCAGTCGTTGGCTGGAATGAAACTGGTTTGTGCTGTTTCAGTCCTGCCGACAAATGGTGTTGACCTCTCCAATGGGGATGAGGAAGAAGAGGCTTAGAGGAAGCATCACTGATGCTGGAGAAATGTGAGTTACGACACATCTTGGTACCTTGCAAGCAAGCGCTAGAGGAGGAAGCTTAACTAGGATTTTGGCACACGGGAGGAGTTGGCACATAGCTTCTCGTGACAAGGATTAATGATTTGCAGCTTCTCATGACAAAGGATGAATGATTCAGAGATTTTTGCGATGAACAATTCAAAGCTTCTTGTAGAAGATGACAACAAAGGATCGAGCAATGCCGAAGAAAAATTTTGTGGTTCGGAGGCTCGAAGTTTCTCATGATGACAGCAGCCACTAAGTTTCTCACACACTAAGGATTTCAGAACTTCTTGCATGCTGGTCAATAGTCGAAATGAAAATTTTGTCTACACAGCTCAAATCACTGCATGCCTCGGTAGGAGCTAGGCATTTCTAATGTGTGCTCTTTGTAATTTCCTGTATACATCAGTTTTATTTCAACAAGATCACATGGAGTTGCACTAGATCGGATAATGTACAAGCTGTTGCTCATGTACCTGATATCTATTTCATTAACAAGTTCAGCTTGGATCATTTCACATACTTAAAAATTGTCCACAGTTTACTAGACATCAAGGGATGGATAAATTTTGCAGCTAACTAATAAACTGTCACTTAATTGGAAGTTGTGACAATTCTGATACCAGAGGGAACACTGTGCTAGCAAAGGAATTAATGCAGTTGGGAATTTGCCAAATAAATGGAATTCACTCTTTTTTTTGTACAGCAGCATAAATTAAGATACAATCAGAAAATGAACTACAAATGAATCATAATTAGATTCCATAATTTGATTATCATGAGATTTAGGTTATCTTTTCCTAGGGACTCAAGTCAGTTTATCTGATTCTACTTATTTTTATCATGTTTTTCACTATTTTTAGAATATTTAATCATCTGCAATAATAAATGAAAGAGAGAGATGGCATTAGCATACAAAAACAGGGTGTTAGATCAATGTTGATGCTCCTCCTCTAAAATTTGTAAAGACTTCCAATTGTTTGATAAAGACAAGGGTAGCAGTAAAAATATATCGGCAAGCAAATTTTTTATGCTTATCCATGGGAAGCAATAATGGTTGGAAACTAGAAATCGATGTACAGGACAAAATATGGTATAACATAAAGTTGAATAACAATTATTTCTCACCTTGTGTACAATAGAAAGGTACTTTTCTGTTTCACCTGAGATGAGATCAAGCTGAGATAGAAGCTCTGAACTTTGATATGCTAGAGTAAAATTTTCAGCTTGGATATCCTCAGCTTTCTGCTAAAAATTGGGCAAGTGTGAGAGCCTACCTTATTGTCAAACTAGAGTAAGCACAGTGCACATGGAAGACAACCTTGTCATTTGTGGCCCTTGCACATGTTATCATGTGTCTTAGCTCCTCCACCTTTTTCAATACATCTTGACGGGCAGTGGAGGCTTCTCTTTCAGCTAGCAAAGCTCTCTCTTTATGAAGCTTTACCTCTCTCGACATCTCATTTGCCAAATTCAGAACAGATGCCAATGTTTGCTGCAATGGTGGTTGATCAGCAAAAGGCAACTGTTTTTTTTAAATTATAAAATGTATGCCTTAGGAGAAATCAAAATCGTTGCTTTTCCTTTTAATCTCCAAATAAAAGTTATTGTCCTTAAATGATGCATGAATATCCCCATCCAACATTTATAATACAGAGATGCTGATAACTTGGACATTTGATTAAGCAATCTTTCCTTCTTTTATGATTGATCGCCTTCAGGCAGGAAAATCAATCTCAGTTGTATGTGTGCCTTCCTTTTCAAAGATTAATGCGAACATACAAAATTTTCTTTTGTTTCACTTGCCCTAGCATTACTGACTCAAGTACCCTACAAGATTTCAAATATAGCATTATCTTTTTTTCCAAGACCTCAGTACATTAACCATGACTTAGTTTATCATATTCCACAAAAATGTTTAATTAAACATGCTGTTAAAACAACAGTTGAACAGCTAGTCCAGGTATGACAAGTATGCTTAGAGCAAACTGACATTAACCACAAAAGGAGAACATCTGACAAAAGAAAAACTTGGATTCAATATTCAAACAGACTAAACTGGTTGTTCTTTTGTCTGTGTTTTAAAAAAATATATTACAATTGATGATAAAGATGATCTATGGTTTAAACACAAACTAGAAACAAAGATAAATCAAAATCAATCTATGAAAAAACCTGTTTTAAAATAAAACAGCATAACGAGACAAACTCCAACATTGAACCAATTAAGAGCACTGACAAAAGAAACAGAATACCACTTAGTGGGAGGCGAATTTGTATACTCTACCTACCCATATATAAATTGCATACTTCAGGCTACTTCTGGCTAATATCTGAATGATCAAATGAGAAGGTGAGAAAATTATAGCTCACTCTGGTAACAAGGCTTGAACATTCTTTTAAGACTGTTAATAAATATGCTAAACACAAAATAACTATGACTGACTGATTCATGTTAACAAACCAAACTGTGAACCATCCAGAACAGGTTCACAGGGATGAAACAAATGGTCGGGATCAAAATAGTATATCATCAAATGGGCCCATACAAGTTAGTAGAGTAACAAAGCAAGATGGGTATTATCTTGTTTTGTATATATTTACTAAATTTAGATTGTATTAACTATTCATTTTTTCTGTATCAACAATATGCAACTTAGGACATGCAAAACTGGACTAACGATACTGATCTAGTGTTGATATAATATAATAATGGTACCTGAATGGTCTAAGCATGGACCAAATTGGACTTAGATTCTTGAACTTTATTTTGTCCTTAGATAAGACCAATAATGTCAATCCCATGTCTAGATAAAAAAATATTGAACATTGCATTAGATTTAGGGACAATACAAACACGGACAAGATCTGAGCATGAATTTTAACCATGCGGAGTTCCATGATAGAGTAAGATTCATGTAGCTATGATAAAAACAATGCCAAGACCTTGTAAACATGAATCTTGGCCATATAAAGCTAATGGTGGTAGCCCAAATAGTTTGGACTCATGGCTTCTTTTTGTTTTGTTGATTATACCCTTATATTAATAATCACAGTTTGGAATGTAAATAGAAATTTTCATAGCACTTTATTGAGCATAAATGTCCACCAATATGCTCAGATGAAATAGTTAAAAGATGCATGCGAGGATATATTTATTTCATGTTACATCACTAGCAAGATTTTTTAAATAACAAAAGAAAATTGTAATTTGGATAAATGACAATGAAATTAGAAGAATGATAGTGAATAAATCCAAAGAGTAGCACCATACTTTGTACGTTACCTACCTTTTTGCTTTGAGCTGCAAGAACACCATTAAGAAAGTCTATGTTGAAAGTATCTTCTCCTACTGTAGCTACCTTTGCTTGGAGCTCATCAAGAGCAGATAAATTCTTATTGTCACAAGGCAACACACCAACAACATTCACACTTAGGTGCTCAGATTCTTGTACTTCAAAATCATTTGGGGACAATGGACTGTTTTTAACTCCTGAGATCCTACAGAATAGATCTTGGGAAATTTCATGAGTTGATGGGAATTTCTTAACATTGGCAAAAGCAGCAGGAAGTGAATTATTATCTTCACAGCTGGATTTATCTTTGATTTTCACCTCACAATTGTATGATCCAAATGACTGTTCTTCATAATGCATACAGCAACTGTTTAAATCTTTCTTCGTTTCTGCTTCATACTCAGTTGCATCTTGGATGTGTTGAAAGGCTCCAGATGTGCATTCTGAAGCTCTTATAGTGCCATCCATATTTGTGTTGAAATGTTCTTGAACACTAGCATCCAGAAAATGACACTTGGTCCCAGAGTTCTGCAAAAAGTCTGTTTCCGACGACTTAACTATTTGATTCAGTTCTCTGTCCAGCATTTCATCCTTGTATAGAATATGAGAAGAATTTATAGAGAATAAGTCGAGTGAGTGTAACCCTGCATGAGCATTACTTTTGTGCTCAACCATTTTTGCTTCCAACACTTCATCCATTGGGAGGGTGTTAACATCAGAAGAATTACCAAGGAGCATTACATCAAAGGAGCGCATATCTGGTTGAGTATTACTGCTGTGCTTAATAACAAGATCCATTTCCAATACTACACTATTTGGTTCAGAAAGTAGTGATGAGTGCATATCTGGGACTGGTTGAGCATTATTTTTGTGCTTAGTAACAAGATCCATTTCCAACTCAGTTTTTGGTTCAGAAAGTATAAGATTTTTTGTTTCTTCAACTGTGTCACTATGACAATTCACCTCATTAGCACCTTCAACGTGTAAGTGCCCATCTACTTCTTTATAATGAAAAAAAAAACGCTTTAGAAGCAAGAAAAAGAACAAAAATAGAACGAGGAAGAGTCACAACACCTACGATTTGGTGGCTGCCCAACTTCAAAAGCGATACAAGGATCATAAGGTGGTTCCGTTGGTTCATCTATGATCGGTAAGACATCAGTCAGAACGAACTCCACTGCACCATCAACATCTTGAAAAAATTCTACTGCAACAGCCCTAAGTATCCGAAGATCAATCTGCGGTGCAGTAAAAGATTGACTGAAAACAAAATTGCCAAGAAATACACTTCAACTAGGAAATCGTCACAAAGTAAATACACCTGATGAGTTCCTTCAGTCACACTCACACTAAGCAGACCTCAATACAATATTCACGGGAAAGCGAAAAAATTCCGTAGCCTACAAACCAGATATAATCATAGGTTGACTGCAAACGTCTTCTCACCTGAGGGAAGACATCTTGCAGCACACGAAGCACTGATTTGAGAGTCATGATTTCTGCATACGAACAATTGAGAGCTAAATTAATTGAAATCGACGGACTCCGATCATTACTGGGCGATCGAAAGCGGAAATCGTTAGATCCAGAAAACGGAGAAGATCATCGAGATTGGGGATAACCTGGCGCTGAGCGACTTCTGCTTTGTTTTTTCTTTTTTCTTTTTTGGGTAATCGGTAATCCTCGACGATTAATGGATTCAATTTTGTTTTGTTGTGTTTATCAAAGGAGAGGAGGTAAGAGAGAATAAATAAATAAATAAATAATATTTTATATTAAATAGACGGTCTTTATTAGTTCTATTTATATCTATAGGAACACAACTTATACGCCATAATTATAGGGCAAATAAAATAAATAATTTTTCTAACACGATTGAAAAAAAAAATTAAAAAATATATTTTTTATTTTTATTCAAATTCAGTGGAAATCAAAAATTTCGTAGACATGTGATAAGGAAATTATTTGAGAAAATCCACGTAGTATGTGAGATTATAGATGTGACCTGCGGGCAATAGTTTTTATAGCCTCGGTTTTAGTAACATCCGATTTCTGTAGCCCTCGACTTCAATAGTCTCTGATTTTTATAGCCCCTGACTCCAGCAATCCTCGGTTTCTATAGCCTCCAGCTCTAACAGCCCCCGACTTTTATAGCCCCCGGCTCTAGCAGCCCTCGGTTCCTATAGCCCCCCGGCTATAGACACCTCTCAGGTCCTTCGGTCATGAAAGGTTTCCAAACATAAAAAGATGATCATCATAAAAACTCTCATATCCTCCGGCAACGGGCAAATGTTGCCCTCAAGAGAACGTTATAAACGTAAGCGTTATCATTCAGTTAATCTAAGAAACATCGCTATTAAATGGTGAATTAAGAGGCTAGTTAAATACGGGTAACGCTGCGGGGAATGTGAGAAAGGAACACAAAAGGTGTTTATGATCTCAACAGTATAAAAGGGGGTCACATTTACAATCGCAGGTACGCGCACACTCTACAAGTTATAGCTTTCCTTCATATTTTTCCACCTCAACTGACTTGAGCGTTGGAGAGATAACGCCAGGAATCCTCTTGGTTGTTCCTCTAACTCTCCTTTTGCAAATCTTCCTTTTCTCAGGCATAGCCGTTGAACCTTTTCTCCTCTGCTCCATCCCTAAAGAGCTCTTCTATCGCCTGGAAATACTCAATCCATCCGACCTCTACTCCGGGAACCAATGAGTCACGCGTCGACGTTCTTGGGCGGGATCAAATTAACGTCGTCTGTGGGAATTCTAAGTTAAGACCCAAATCAGGACATCAAGATGAGTGACACCGGCAACAATCCAAATACAATCACCATGGCGATGAAAGACTTCAACAAGTTGGTAACCGCTACCGTTCAAGCAGTATTACAAGGACAAATCCTCCCACCAAGGCCACCTAGAGAGGGGGCTCCCTCCGGAACGGAAGAGACGCCATTAAATCCAAGAATTTGGGCGACATATACCGAAGAAACTCTCTCAGGTATACTTCCTCCTCCTTCGAGTGTCCCTATAGGTCTAGCGTCATCCTCGAAATCCTCCAGGAGAACACTCCGCTCCGGATTCCAAAAGAAGGATAAGGTTACTACCTCCGGGGGAACCAAGGCCCCTTCAGGGTCACCGTTCTCTAAGAAAATCTTGGCGGACGTCTTACCCCGATATTTTTGGGCATTGTCGATTGGAGAATATCAAGGCACCACTGATCCAGAAAATCACATATGCAAATTCGAAAATTACATATATCGTATCGTTGCGCCCTCTTCAGGGCTTAATCTCCCCCGGGTGCGACATTATCGGGGTCGAGCATTCTGGGCTATGATACCCCATATCGCCCCGACTTCTCCCCGGACTTGGACATAGTCAGCGTCGAGCCCGGCTGTGATATCAACCTCTCCCTTTTGTCAAGGTTAGAGCATATATTGTATCGTTGCGCCCTCTTCAAGGGTCAACCTCCCCCGGATGCGACATTACCGGGGTCGGGCATTCTCGGCTATGATACCCCGTATCGTATCGCTTCGACTTCTCCCCCGACTTGGCCGACTTGGACATAGTCGAGGTCGAGTTCAACTGCGATATCAACATCTCCCTTTTGCCAAGAGTAGAGCATATATTGTATTGTTGCACCCTCTTCAGGGCTCAACCTCCCCGGGTGCGACATTATCGGGATCGAACATTCCTGTCTATGGAATTTGACACCATTCTCCTCCGGTTGCTTGAAAGATCCTGATTGCATTGGTTTTTTTGCTTCATCCCGGAGGAAGCAAACATCACCTCATGAGAGTTAGTCAAAGACAAGTATTAAAATGATAAAGATAGAAAAATGATAAAAAAGCAAAACTGAGGAACAATTCTTCAAAATACTGCAAGTAAAAATTATAGAAAAAAAGTTACAGGAAAACGATAAAATGCAAAGCTTTAAATATTCCACAAAGGTTAAGAAAAGTCGGCTATATCTTCTAGAGGAAGGTTGTCAGCAATTTGGTTCTGGTCGATTATGGGAAGCGAGGTGTCAGCAAACAAATACCCCTCTTCTTGCAGTTATCAGAGGGTGTCGTCTATTCCATGCTGCATCATTTTTAGCAGTTGGTTGACAATTATGTCGTAGAATTTCTCTTAACCAAGGAATTTCTTTTTCTTGATGGCCCAACGCTTGTCTTCACCAGCCTGGTATTCTTGCAGCTCGATTGCCAAATTCTCTAGTTGCTTTCAAAGCCACTCGGGACTCAGAGTGTCCGTCTTTAAGAGCCTTAGCCTTAGCGATTTCAATTGAAGCTCATGTGACCTCCAATTCTTACAGTCGGGCTATGACCAACGCTTGATTAGCCTCTGCATCATTTTGGGCCAAGTCCAACAATGCCTTTAAAGCCTCCTCCGCCTTGGCCTTAGTTTCCACCTCTGCCCGGAGGGACTCTATCTCTTCTTGGTGGGAAATGGCTAGCATTTGGAGGGACTCATGAGAAGCCCGAGTGACCTTGAGCTAGACTTGACCATGGTTCGAAACCGACGGTTCAGAACCGTCGATTTGACGGTTCTTGGGGGTTGACCCTTAACCTTAACCGGCCAAGATAGTTACGGTTCACGGTTCGGAACCGCCGGTTCATGATTCGGTTCACGGTTCACTACGGTTTGCCACGGTTCAAGATTATTATATTAAATTTTTAAAAATTTAAAATTTATTTAAACAAAAGGCTTGCATTTATTTAAGTTGTCTACGTATCCCCTTATGATATAGGGGAATCAAAGCTCACGTAGTTCTTTTATATTTTTACCCTTTTACATTAGGAAATTACATTGCTACTCACTTCCATTTCCCGTTCCCATTGTATTTGTTTCTTCAGTATCAAAATCTTCGACTTCATCATCTGAAAGTTGCATTCCTTGGATTCTTTTCTCGGCT
>JBBUKS010495645.1:0-14821 GCA_038050645.1 Hedychium gardnerianum
GGTCAACCGGAAAATAATCTGAGGACTCAAGATCAAACTGGACCACGTCCAGGGCAGTTGAGTAAGCGAATTACCCAGCATCCTCTGGGCTTATCGGACCACCCCGAGAGAAAGCACGGGAATGACTCCATTCCACTTAGTCTATGGAGGAGAAGCTTTAGTTTCGGTGAAAATTAGAGAAGAATCGACTCAGCGAGCAGCACAAGGGCAAGACAACGAGGGTCTTCGTCTTCTCGATCTCGATTTGATTATGGAAACTCGAGAAAGGGCTGCCACCCGACTCATGGTGTACCGGCAAAGGATGCGGCAGAACTATAACAAGCGAGTCATACCCCGTTCCTTTCAAGTCGGGGATCCTGTTTGGAAAAAAATTAAACCTATGAGAGACGTTGGCAAGCTGGAGTCACAATGGAGAAACCCCTTTCGGGTCATTCACAAGTTATACTCGGGATCTTACCACCTACAGGACTCTGAAGGCAAAGATCTCGACCGACGCCGGAGTGCTAACCATTTGAAGCCCTATTATTCATAGTATCCTTGGCAAAATATTTTTTCTTAAAATCAATCGTGTACTTTTTTTTCTTCCTGCAATGCAAAAGTATCTCTTTTCCCATAATCAGGGTATCCCTACATCCTTTTTAGGGTTCAATCTCTCCCGACTGTGGCATTGTTGGGGTCACGCTTTCCCGGCTACGATATCGCTTCGTAACACCTTCGTCCTTTAAAGAACCCAAACTCCCCCGACTTGGACATAGTCGGGGTCGAGATTCTGGCTGCGATATCAACCTCCCCTTTGCCTAAGGGTCGAGCATATATCATATCGTCATGTCCTTTTCAGGGCTCAACCTCCCCTAACAGCGGCATTGTCGGGGTCGAGCTTTCCCGGCTACGATATCGCTTTATAACGCCTCCGTCCTTTGAAGGGCCCAAACTCCCCCGACTTGGACATAGTCGGGGTCGAGATCTCGGATGCGATATCAACCTCCCCTTTGCCCAAGAGTCGAACATATATCGTATTGTTACGTCCTTTTCAGGACTCAACCTCCCCCGACCGCGACATTGTCGGGGTCGAACTTTCCCGGCTACAATATCGCATCATAATGCCTTCGTCCTTTGAAGGGCCTAAACTCCCCCGACTTGGATATAGTCGGGGTCGAGATCTCGGATGCGATATCAACCTCCTCTTTGCCCAAGAGTCGAGCATATATCGTATTGTTACGTCCTTTTCAGGGCTCAACCTCCCCCAACCGCGACATTGTCGGAGTCGAGCTTTCCCGGCTACAATATCGCATCATAACGCCTCCGTCCTTTGAAGGACCCAAACTCCCCCGACTTGGACATAGTCGGGATCGAGATCCTGGCTGCGATATCAACCTCCCCTTTGTCCAAGGGTCGAGCATGGTTGCAAGGTTACAAACAAAGTTCTACATTGAAAACACATAAGAAAGATCATGGACTTATTAGGGAAAAATATCTCCATTGGTATGAGACCTTTCGGGTAGAACCCAAAAATAAATCCATGAGGATTAAACCCAAAGTGAATAATATCATACCATTGTGGAGATATTTAAATTCTTTCGGTCCTAAAAGAAAATAGTTGGAGGAATTTCAGATCTATTGTGTCTCAGTGGTCCATAAGAGGAATGAAATTCTTGCCCGAGGACAAGTGGGTAATATGATGCACAACAGTGGATGTTCTTGTCCACCCTTATATAGTAAGGGTCCATTAACACCAGTATGTCAAGGAGCATTAAGAAGTTTTAGATATTTTAACTTGAAAAGTCCGAGGATTTAGATGAACATTGAAATACACTCATTATGCAAACTGTCATAAATGTATACCCCAATATAATACACATTCAAGTTCCTCAAACCAAGCAACAAGGAATATATTATCTAAGCAAAATTACATTGGATAGTCAAATATGCTTGTCAGGTAGCACAGATAAAATAGTGGAAGGCACAAAAGATAAACATAGTAGAGGTTGCTTATTTTGGATTGTCAAATATGCTTGTCAACTGAGTTCATCAAGTTGTGATTGGCTTCAACTATCCATCTACCAAATTATTGTATCAGAGGATTCTTTGTAAAGAAGGCAAATAATAACTCACCACTCACGCCCAAGTTCCATTGCACGCCCAGTGACCCAAAGAAAAATTAAACCATCAGTTTGCAATACAGGTACATTCAGATTTCTCATTTCATCATCAGCCATTGTACCATAAGGCAATTCCATATGAATATCCCACGGAGGGTCAGCCATAATGACTCCGAATTTTCCCAAAATGTCCATTCTAAATGAACGGATATCACAATTTATCCACTGGGGTTCACCAAGCTCCACTTCTGAACAGTATTCAGCCCTTCGGAGCTTTAATTCCTTCGAAGGTGGAGCATTGGCAGATCCCATTATAGTTGGAGCATCTGGTGTTTGGTCAAGTTCATAATGAACATATTTGCAAGTCTGCCATGAAATTTTTTTATAATATAAATGGGGGAAGAAAAAAAAAAGAAAAGCAACTAAGACAGTAAAAAAAACAAAAACTAACCTTTGTATGACGGCAAGTATCCAGAAAAGAGCAATCACCTAAATTCGTATCAGTATGTGGAGCAATAATACGACGGAAATGAACCTGTTTTTTTAAAAATAAATAAAACGTTGAGCAAGAAAACAAGCAAACTTAAAAAGGGACCAAAGAGAAAGGATAGATGAATAGTCCAAGTACCGAAGAATAAAAAAAATAGATGCAAAATTACAGGCACAGGGAACATTGCTTTAAAAAAAATGAAACTTAATGCTCTAGGTTCACGATGATCTGAATGTTGAGACTTTTCACAACTGCATATAATATAGAAAAAAGAAAGCTTTTGTGCCTGCAGTAGTCACTTAATCATTACACGGTTGAGTATTACCAAGTAGTTGATTATCAGTTGCAGATGTCATTGGTATAAAACCTTCACCAATTGGACTTCTCATGAGATTGATAGGTAACCATATATGTGGACCACATACACCTATACTACCATGTAATTACTCAGATTCACCCATATAAGAAATTAAGCAAACACGCTAATTTTAACTCCCTATTTACTTGGAGAGGAAGGAGGAAAGAAAGAAAAATTAGGGAATATTTGAGGTAAGAAAGATTTTCAAAATGTTGTTTACTTGGAAAGAAAGTGAAGGAGGAAAGCAAGACAGGAAGATGAAACACTCAACTTTCTTCCTAACACAAGAAAGTTACTTTCTTCCTCTCCCCTAAATTTACTTAGCTACCTAGAATCTCCGACTTCGCTTCATTGTTCACCTCTTGACCAGCCTAACCAAGGGAAAAATGGAATGCCTTTTTTGAGAACAGGAATGTCATGAACAACATCATCAAGGCTGTTGTAAGAATCTGCTGGATCTTGTAATCATTGTCATAGTTACAATCCCAAAGGTCCACCCTGTCATTGACATGGACAGCAGAAACTCGGTAATTGGTACAAAGATAACATTTCTATTTCAACAAATAACAAACTCATCAAATGACGATCTTTTTGTCACTCAACCATGCGACCTTAGATAAATATGAATATAAAGTTGATATTTGTTAATTGTTTTTAGTCACTTCTTGATCTCCTCAGTTGGTTATTAGGTGATATGTATTGCCCATGTCAAACTTCCAAAAGTTGGAGAATATGAGAATCTTTTCCATCTTGCTATTTATTGTGACATCATAACATAATTCTAGTGCAGACCTTCCATGAGATGAAGGGAAACAAATACAGTAGTTGTTGGAAGATCTCCCCATCACCAAATTTCTACATGTTGTCCACCAATAATTGCAGCAAAAAGGTTATAACCCTCACCCCGGGGGTCCCTCCAGGACTATCCCACGCGATCTAGAAGGGAGGTAAATCACGCGCTTCGCCCAGCACAACGGCCCTTTGCATGAGGGGGGTCAAGTGACAGGCATTGTGCACACGCTGGGACCGACCCAATGACCTATTGCAGCAACACCACATGCAGGTACCAACTATACCAGCCCATGGGGGCTGTTCACCAATAATGAAGGTAGAGGAAGTGAATCAGTGTCCGTGCCTTCTTGACCATCTGGTCGACAATATCAATTGCATGCAGTCTATTGCACATTTAAAGGAAGTGAGTTGGTTCTCTCTCCAGGAGTTCAGAAGTAACTCAAACTTGGCTCTGTTATATGCGACCATCTGCATTTCATACATTACACTAGTTTCTTGCACTGCACTATTCAAGATGCCATATATGTAGTATGCATCATGAGTAAAACCATCAACTTTGTTACGACACAGACTTTCTGTTATAGAAAATAAGAAAGATGAAGCTTCATGTTGGTTCCATCCAGCTACCAAATGAGCATAACTCTATACATATATCCGGATCATCCAGCTATATATCCATGGTTGTCAAAATCACACGATTTGGGGTTTGAATCGACCAATTAGATTCAATTCACCATCCAAATGATTTGAACCGGTGGGGCAAATCAGAGTTGGATTAGAATCAGACGAGTTTATACCAAATTGTTTTAACCCGATTCTGTGGAGAGGTGTAATCACAGTAAAAGATATATAGGGTTAGTCCACACCTCACATTATCCGTCCCGCCTCTTCGTGCCATTGTTACATCAATTTCACTCTTCTGCATTGGCGAAATACAACTTTGATCACCATGATGTTGCCCAACACCATGGGCCATCATCACCAGTACTAAAATCAATCTCCACCAATAATCCTTCCACATGTGGTACTAATGATAACATCTACTTGATGAAAGCATGACACTACATTTTTTTTAGCCCCACTCCAACTCCTGATCTGCCAAATCCTTTAAGAGACTCAAATTCCAATCAGAATCAAATGGTCAAAATTCGGTCAACAAGCTCCAATCGGCTTTAATTGGAAAATCCAAGTGGCCTCTATTCCTTCGGCAACTCCAAATACCAATCGGTTGCAAATTCAGAAAAAAAATTCAATCAGCACACTCGGGCGGAAGATCCATCACGCATTGGAAAATCAAAAGGCCCCTCCGATCGACAAATGGAAAAGCAAAATCAAATATCATCAAAAGTCAAGATCGGAAGCTCAATGGACAAAAATCAAATGCAAGTTAGCCAATCATCCAATTAGCATCCGATCAGCAAATGGAAAAGCAAAATCAAATGTCAACAAAAGTCAAGATCGGCGGCTCAATGAACAAAAATCAAATGCAAGTTAGCCAATCATCCAATTAGCATTCGATAGGTAGATGGAAGAAAAAGAAAATATATAAAGAAGGCAATCATGGCTCCATCACATGCTTTCCATCAGTTCGGGTCATCTCCAATTACCATTCGACCGTCCCACCGGCAACTCAGCCATCTTAAGGAGCTCATCCGTCCTTGTTTGACAGCTTGAGATTATCCGCTCAAGTCATCTCGACAAATAAATCTGAACTCTAATTTTATAATTTAAATTTGGAATATATCCGTCTTTATATCAAGCAGATAGTTCATATCCCTCGGACCGCTCAGTTAGAATTCTCCTTCAACAATTATCCTTTTCAGGTCAGCAAAACGAACGCCCGATCGAAGTCTCCAATGATCGCGAGGTTGATCGTAGACTCCCTAAGACCGCACGACTATCTCCATCAACAATTGTCCTTTTCAGGTCCAATGGTCTCCATCAACAATTGCCCTTTTCAAGGTCCAATGGTCTCCATCGACAAATAGTCTCTCGATCAGTATCTCCAAATGGCCTCTCAGCCGATATCTTCAAAAGGCCTCTCGATCGGTCGCTCCAAATGGCCGCTTGGCTGATATCTCCAAATAGCCTATCGGCCGGTATCTCCAAATGGCCACTCGACCGGTATCTCCCAATGGCCCATGATCGATATCTCCAAATAGCCTCTCGACCCATATCTCCAAATGGCCCCTCAGTCGGTATCTCCAGATGACCTCTCGGCCAGTGTCTCCAAATGGCTCCTTGGCCGATATCTCCCAATGGCCCCTCAGCCGGTATCTCTAAACAACTCTCAATTAAATGCTGATCGGCAAAATCAAAAGCAAAATCAAATGAATGCAAATTGGCAGATTGACAAAATCAAAGAGAAAATCAAATGAAAGCAAAGTGACAGATCGACAAAATCAAATGAAAGCAAATTGGCAAATCGACAAAATCAAAGGGAAAATCAAAAGGAAGCAAAGTGGCAGATCGACAAATTCCAAATTGATCAAATCCGATCGGCAGCACTCAAAGATCAAAATGCCTATCAAAAGTCAAAGGGGCCAGTTCCACTCAAATTCCAATTAATCATCCGGCAAATTCCAAATGACTCAAATCCGATCGACAACACTCATAGATAAAAATGTCCATCAAAAGTCAAAGTGGTCAATTCCACTCAAATTCCAATTAATCATCCGGCAAATTCCAAATGGATCAAATCCGATCAACAGCGCAAAAGAAGCCAATCACATGCAAATGGACAAAATCCTTCAAATTTCAATCAAATTCAAAAGGAATAAAATCCGATCTGCATTCCACTACCAAACAAAATTCAATGAGCATCTCTAAAATCCAATAGGCAATCTCCTTTTGGTATCTCCACTCGGCATTCGACATCTCCAGTTGAAAATTTTCCAAGGACGTCTTAGTCGGACTTCTTCATGCACATAATCCAGTAGTCGGGCTCACGCCTCCTTCGGCTGGACTTGAGAGGGAGGCTTATGATACGAGGTATTACAAGTTGTCACGAGTACAAAGAAGGTCAATTGGTATGCTGAGGTGGGTCAACGAGGTCAACGGGTCATCCCGATAGGGTCAACCCGCAAGTCATCCCAACTAACACCGACCCGCCGGTCATCCCGACTGACGCCGACCCGCCGGTGATCCGAAGTTACGCTGACCCGCCAGTCATCCCGAGTTACGCCGACCTGCCAATCATCCCGATTTACGTAGACCCGCTGGTCATCCCGACTAGAGTCAACCTGTCAATCATCCCGACTGGAGGCGACCCGCCGATCCTCCCAACGGACGCCGGCCCGCCAATCATTCCGACTAGAGCCGACCTATCAGTCATCCCAACTGACGCCGACCCGCCTGACACCGAACTATCAGTCATTCCGGCCGACCGACAGCACTCCGTCGCTCATCCCGACGGACTAACAGCACTTAGGCCACCCATGTAGGGATGTCAGAACACGTGGAACGGGATGAGTTACATAGTGTGATCCTCCCACGATCTTCTGCTTCAAAACTTGGATCACATGACTCTCTGACAGCCATGACGT
This sequence comes from Hedychium gardnerianum, assembly GCA_038050645.1. Lineage (NCBI taxonomy): Eukaryota > Viridiplantae > Streptophyta > Magnoliopsida > Zingiberales > Zingiberaceae > Hedychium > Hedychium gardnerianum. Next base: position 7,285 of record JBBUKS010495645.1, read on the forward strand.
GACGGATAAAAGTCCCGCCTTTCGCGAGCCAAGGTATGCTGAAGGCTCCGCGCGCACACATACTCCATTTTTTATTGTACTTCTTCTCATTCTCATCTCCCCTAGAGACTGACTTGAGCATCGAAGTGGATGAATTAGGATACTACTCTCCGGCCTCCATTCTAACCCCTCCTTCGCTCTTTTATGGTTAGCAGGCTCCCTGAGTGCCCTAGCCAACCCAACAGCGCTCGGAGTAGCACCCAGTTACTCTCCTTTAGCTCCGCGGGCTCCTCCGGCAACCCCTCCTTCCTTCGTCTCGCAGCGACGTCGTCAACCTCCTCCAGCTGTCTGGCTTGTTCGTCGACGTGTCTTGGCGCAAGAACACCAGCGATTCTTCTTTCCCCTTTTCCACAGAGAGACACTGGCAAGTGAAATCCCAACCAGCAAAGCACCTGCTGCTACAGCTTCTTCAGCGTGCAGCACCAACCAATAAAACTCTTCTACGGGTACTCCTACAATAGTCTATGCCAGTGGGTGCTTATTCTCCATGTGCTTTTCTCAACGGCAGTCGACTCTGATGAGTGTGAAATTCTGGCAACCAAGGCATTGATTGTGGTTCTTCATCTTCACTATGCAACACCAAGCAACTTATTTTTCAGTTGGGCTTGGCTGCGGGAAATTTAAAATTGGTACTGCAGAACAGCCAACCTATTCTTTGGCCAGAGTAGGTGTTAGGTATTGCTTTTGTTATTCTGTGAATGTGATATTGGTATTGCAGAGCAGTCAACCTTTTAAATCATAGGATATTCTTACAAATTTTCTAAGGCAGACCCTTTCTTTTACTTATTCATATGTTTAATATCATTCTTACAATTTACACTCAATATGATTCATGACTCGCAAAATTACCAAAATATTTTGACCCAATCCTTGATGCGATAACCTTGTTTATTATTTTTCACCTCATGAAGGTACTCCTCGACAATTTAATATAGGGTTGCATGTAATGCATGAATCTTGATGCTGAATAATAAATAACATGTTCCGGTAGTAGGTTATATTCAATGGGAATGGACTCACTTAAGAGATGGCCTTCTTGACGAAAGTTTTCTTGTCCATCATGGAGGCATCACCTATTCTTGACAGCTTGTTGGCTTAGATTGCATAAAGTAATATTCAAACATTCAGATTAAACCTTCTAGATGTAAAATGACTCATCAATCTCTACCTTGAGAGAGGTATAACTAAGTTGCTGAACAAACTCAAACTGGTCCTGTTTGTATACATATTATAACCATTATATTCCAAAGATGGTTCATGATTGAATATATACCAAAGATAGTTCATGGGTGAACAAGAAATAAGAAGATATACCACTTCAAAATTTTCAGTAAAAGTAGCTTTTAAAATTTGCAAATAGAACTCATGGAATTTTAGTGACATAATAACAGTCAAGGATTAGCAAACTGCACTTGTAAAACATAGACCACCACTAACCTTATCACAAGCAACAAAAGAACCAGATTGGCGCCTGCAGTCTTCTTTAGTTAAATTAGAACAGTATTCCTTGAGTTGAGATCCACCTTTTGTCTTGAACTGAGAAATGAATTTTAGACATAAGATTTGGCAGATACAAGGAAAACCATCCAATATTTCATCAGAAAACATTCATCATACCCAAGACAAACAGGCAATGCATTTTCAAGAACTTTACCAACGCACTTAGTATTTTCATTTTTCAAGATAATTGAATCTAAAGATTACAATCCTTTGTGAGTTTATGATCAACTATGAAAAGAAAGGGCAAAAGACCAAATAGGTTTCCTTTTTTTTAATCCCTCTCAGGGTCCCTGTGACCTTTTTTTCAAAATTTCCCAGATGTGTGCAATGTTTTCTCAAAAGAACTTTAAGAAAAATATAAAGATAAACTTGGAAAATCATTTCAGGAATCCTGGCATAGCTTTGGAAAAGTTTGTGTAACTTATCTTCAGGGACCTTTTTGGCTTAGCAAAAAAGAGATGTTTGTACTCAACCCATCAAGGAAAATTCCCTAGGCTATTTACTAACTAGATAACAATATTATTACATATCAAAATTAGAATAAGAGCAACTTTTAATCAAATATCAATACACATCAAGTAAACAATGGAACTCCACCGAAATATACTCCATTAGCCAGATACCAGCAGAGGTGGAAATAGTAACTTCATTGTTTAATGGAAATTAAATTGACAAGCATATATAGAAGACTGATTGAAAGTCTCCTTATATGTGATTACGCTCTTTTTCAGAAATAAACTTTGTTTTCCACACAATAAAATGAAAATTCATTGCTTATTAGAGATCTTGTTAAATTGGTTTTCAGAACTTTAGGTCACTCTTTAAGAACAAAACTGAGAAGCAACACTTTCAAAAATCTGCAACTAATGAACAAAATGTTAAATCTCTTCCAAGAATCCTCTGATCATGAAATTTCAACTATTTCCATGTATAGTTGTTGGAAGATGAAAATTGGTGCATAATTTAAAATCCTGCATCAACTCTAAGAGGACAAATATAGGATGAGATGACAGTAACTAATGTCATCTTAAATTTTAGTAATTACTGTCATCTTAAAATAGGATGAGATGACAGAGCTTTTTTATTTTATATTTCCATTACTTGTCAACTCATAAATTCGGCCATAATAAAAGGAAATACTACTGGGAGAGATGCCTATATGTGAAAACTTTGACTCAAAACATAATAACAGGGAAGATGAGCTTAAATCCCTAAGAACTAGGGTGGATACCTAAAATGATTTAAAGAACACACCATGAAACACTATGCGATTACTCAACAAGATGGAAAAAGAAAAGGATCTTAAGACACTAGGTCATTAATGTAGAATAAACTTATAAGTCTCATTTGTGTACAACATGCAACATGATCATTCGACACTAAGAACAAAGGTCATTTTCCTAAGACCAATAGCATATGGAGACCCAAGCATAAGATAGGAGATGTTAGCAGACATTTAAACTTAAAGAGCCTAATTTTCATGATCCATTAGATCAAAATGAATTTTTTCAATGGACTAATTGAAATAGAAGACTATGTAGATTGTACCCTTATTGAGGGGTATGATAAGCCAATAATGAAATTGTCAGTGCCGTTCAGCAGTATTAGCAAAGTTTTCTAGCCTACTATGCCGAGTTAGGAGTGGAAGCCATTGCACAATGAGTTGAAATAAAACAAAAATCAATGGAAAAGTAGATTCCAAAACATTTTGAGAATCCTAGTAAATGGAGTTCTTGTAAACACTTGATGTTGATGACTTTATAAGCAAGATGATCAAGATTAAAATAGTATTTATTCACTATTGCTCTCAAATATTAATAAAAAATTCTTTTTTTAATTGATATACACATATACTTAAAAAGTAAATAAGTACCAAAACCGCCTTGAGATTTTGAACCTTAGTTTTCAGAACATGAGATTACAACCAACACCCATGTATATATAGCCTCCACACATTACTGTTATTAAAAAGTATAGGTATGAGATTAAGTCTAGTATTTCCTATTATTTAGAAAAATACCACTAAAAATAGGAAGACAGTCTACAACCTCTTAAACAAGATCTCAGAGAATTCTTCTCGGACTAGTCTGACAAATAAAACAAACAATACAGATTAGCAAGTCAACAGAATACTAAACCTCTGAAAGAATTTCCAGTTACAAAAGATATGATCCAAAAAGTAAATCAAAATCATAAAAATCAAATATAAAAACACAGTTACAGTTCTGAAATTTCAAGAAGAAAATAATTGTTGTTTTCAAAAGTCAGATTTTTTTTTTACTGTGGTAGCAAAGGCCGTAGGATATTGAACATCTATATTAAACCAGATGAATTGAAGCTTCATGGATAATCTTTAGTAATCCTAAGCGAAGTAATAACTTTAGGTGAGCTATTAAAACCTTTGCAGCAACAGCAGTCTCTTTTGCAGTAGGCCGGTGAATCAGATCCAAAAGCTCCTCTCCTGTCTTTGACATCTGCATCTCCCTAAATGTTCTTTTATTTAACAACGTCTCGAGATCCTTTATATCATCTTCCTCTGTCCTTTGCTTTGGCATTGCAGAATTAGGAGCACCAGGTGAGTTGTCAGGTCCCATGATAGGCCTATGGAGTGGAGAGAGTCCCATCATCCTTGGCATCCCCATCATCCCCATAACTCTAGGCCCGCCCCTCGGACCAACCAAGGGCGAGGCGCCGCCACGAAACATATGGGGCATGCCGGCGAGATAAGAATCAGACGGCCCCATCCACATATCGGGTGACGGACTTGGCATCATAATAGGAGCGTTGTCAGCTCCGGTCACTACCGGCCCCTGACCGTGAGTATTCCCCCTGCTTGAGCTGGGTTCCGCCGATGACAAATGCGATGGTGGCTGCTGACCATGAGAAGAGCTCTCGGGAAGTTCCTTAAGAAGCTTGTTCCGATCGATGCCCCAAATCATCAGCATGGATTTACCGTTCACGGTGAGCTCTTCCAACTGGACTCCCCCACTCTCCTCAGAGATTCGCCGGAGCGCCATCTCGACGGCAGAGATTGGCCCAAGATCCCCACCAAGATCAGTCAAAGCAGCCTTCTCGGCAGGGGTGGCGGAAGACTGCTCATTCTCGAGTCGCCGAAGCAATGCTGCGGAGTCAATCTCAGTGAACGGGACGAGCTCCAGGAGACATACTGCAACAATGGTGCGGACGATGGAGAGGCGGTCGCTGCCATTGGCAGAGCCGCCTTCGGCGCCGGGAGAAGGCGGTGCCTCCTCAGGGCGAGTGCGAGGCAGGGAGTGTGCATCTGGAAGGGGGCGGAGGCGGGGCGTGAGGGGCTGGAGGTGGTCGGCGGTGGATTTGGGGCTAGGGTTTGGGGTGGGCGAGAAGGGTCGGCTGTTGAAAGCGGAGATGATGCGGAGAGAGGCATCTATGGAAGACACGAGGTCGGGAACGATGTTCTGAAGGGAAGAGACGAGGTCGAGCTGCGACTGTCGGCGGGAGGCGACGACGTCTTCCATTTGCTGTCGCAATCGTTTAACGGATTCGATGTCGTCTCCTCCATCATCGCCGGCATGGGTTTGCGGCTCCATGTTTCGCTTTCAAGATGGAAATGAGCGAACGGAGGCGACTACGGGCGTCGGGAAAGTTGCCACATCCCTTCCAGACACGAACGAACGCACCCGTACGACGACACCCTGAATCTTAACACTCTACCAATTTCAACGCGGATTAATAATCGATTCATAAATATATAAATATTTTAATTTAATATTTTATTGACAATTTATTTAAATTATAAATATATAAATTAATAGATAAACTATAAATATATAGTGTAATAGATAAATTAATAAATTATTTGGAGTTATCCTTTTATAAATAACAAAATAGGAATATCAATCTAAACAACAAAATGTTTGGAGGCTCTAGATCAACAAAGCTATGAAAATGGGTCATATGCACATTTTTATAATTTCGATTAAGGGAAATGGTTTTGATATCAATGAGCCATATGTCATGATCTTGAATTGTAGCTATAGTAAACAAAATTTTGATGAACTTTATCCTTGCTATTAGTGCAAAAAAAAAAATCATCATAATTAACTTCTTTTCTTTGATGATATTCTTTTATTATGAGTTTGGCTCTATACACCGACTATACACTCAACCCATTTAATTTTACCCCTTTAGGTAGATCTACTAAGGTTCATTTTTTTTATTATTTTTTTTTTACTAAGGTTCAATTAAAGTTACTTAATGTACATGAAGTGTATTTTAGATTTCATGGCTTTGAGCCACCTCTCGAGTCAATATATGATATCCTGTCCTTGTGGATTGTAGACTCATCACACTCTATCAAGAGCACATCTACACAGGAGATGCAAGATTAGATTCATATCTTTCAAGTTAACATAGACTCAAATACATCAAAAACTTATATATCTATAACCCTCTTTTCCACTCTAGTAACATTCTTTACAAGTAAATAAGATTCACAAATATCATATAAATATCATATGATTCATAATCAAATGTGTGAAAAGCTTAGATATGCAACTCTTGTTGATGTGACCAAGTCGATCAGTTGGACTCATTGAGACATCAGTGCATCTCCTTTCTCATTGTTTTTCATGCATATTTGTTGTCCTCACGGAATGGACTAATGATTAATACATGAAGTGTTATCATTGATATGGCTGTTAGATCTAAATCTCTTAATAGTACGAATAGATGTCACGTGGCACCTGATCAAGATCAAAATCGGCTCTCAGGTGAACGCGTGTTATATATCCAACCAAACTTGTTATCATTCTCTCAATCAAAAGAGAGCAATCAACATCGAAGACCAGAGCGCCCTCATAATCCCCGATCGAGTGTATACATCTTGCTAACCGATCGGACACCCTCTAAAAGCCCCGGTCGGGTGTATACATTTTGCTAACCGACCGGGACACCATCTGAAAGCTCCGATTGGGTGTGTACATTATGCTAAACCGACTGGAGTCACTCTTTGAATCCTGATCAGGTGTATACATTATTTTAACCGACCAGAGGCACTCTTTGGACCCCAGTCGGGTATAAGGGTAATCTCATCATGGATCCCGATCTCCGGTATAACCATAAAGGTTAACTTCGACGCCGCTTGTACGACCAAAGCACCCCTCACCGGTACGGCCACAACACCACTCGATGATATGACCAAAACACCCTCAACTGTACCCCAAACACTCTCCTGAAATAACGGGGAACGGTGATACTTTCGGGCCAAAACATGTTCATCAATGCCTCAACATGACGCATCATTAATGTTGGTCGTATACACTTTGGAGGAGTATATAAAGCAACAGGAGTCACTGCAGAAAGGAAGTTCTTTTCTAATCATAAGCTCATTTACTTACTGTTGTAATATCTTCGGACGATCAGACATGACTTGAGCGTCGGAGCGAGATCCCCAGGCCCTTCGCCTGGAGCTCTCCGTTAACCCTTCGTCTTTCTTTCTGTGACTTGTACAGATCTCCGACCTGTTCGCTCGTCGCCCCGCAGACTAAACCTTCCGACCGGTTACCTGGGACTGCAGACTGATAAAATACTCTGATCGAACTCAAGACCCCAGACGACCGATTGAACCATTTCGTTCGATGATGATCCAGCCCACAAATCTCTAGCTCATCAATAATTCATTCTCTGATAGTTTCCGTACTCAGATTTGGTTGATTATTAAAATTTTAATATTAAACTGAATCGAATTAAATCTGATAAAAATAAAAATTCAATCGCTTTTATACAAAGATATTGATAACAGCTTAATTTTTTAAAAAATTACATCATTCAACTCATCACCAACGTTTAAATTTATCCATATTTTTAATTTTTATTTTAGAATTTTAATTAAAAAAATATAAAAGAAGATTAAAAAAAACAAAAATTTTAAAAATACTTTTATTTTATTTTCTATTTTTTAGTATTTAATTAGAAGAAAAAAAGGAAAATTGAAATAAAAATATAAAATATAAAAAAATAA
>JBBUKS010495673.1:0-14818 GCA_038050645.1 Hedychium gardnerianum
TTATCTGTCGTGCAAGGGAGGTGCTGTCCAATTTTCGTCAGATAAATATCCTCTAAGGGCGTGACATAACCAATCTAACACAGTACAGTATTTGGTATAAAACTTATCTCCAACTTATGGGTGCTATCACAGACATAGGTGAGACATCTATATATATGTACATACATCGATCGAGTGCACAATCATCACATGCAAGTGCAACAAAAGTCAAATACATATGCAACACACATCAAATGAATATGCAAATAATGGTCACTCCGGCATACCCCTCCAGCTACCATGACATCTGTGTGGCCGAGGGGGGCAGGACGGTGATAATTGATCGCACTCCAGCTATTACTACTCTTAGTGCCAGAGTGGTCAGGATGCAGGGTAGCTATATAGCTACAATAAGAAGTCTCCATCTACACGATGCTCTAGCTACCACTACCTAAGTGGCCGAGTAGCACGACAAGACAAACTACTCCACACTAGACACCACTACCTAAGTGGCCAAGTTAGCAGGAATATGATTGACGACTCTCTCGACTACATGGGAGACAATGGTCGTCAGCATGCAATGATATGTAGTGCATAATGAGATGAGCATCACACACAAATGGAAACATCACATATAGGTAAATATCATAACACAGTATAATAAACTCACATAGGGTGGACACCTATGAAACACACCATATATGTGTGTAATGACCTACAATGCACACCATACACGTATGTACCAAACAATAATATATCTAGCAATAAAACAACATAGGCATCACACGAAGTAAATACGTATGAAACACACCATACACGTGTATAACGACCTACGTTGCATACCATACATGCATGCACCCAACTATTATACACACTATATACGTGTGTACCACTACCAATTATGGATAATCAAAAGAACGAGACTATATGAATAACAAAATAGACAAATTCAAGATCAAGCATCTAAGTATCCAAAGCAGGAAATGACATGAATAGATTTAAGGTAATCAAAACTACCTATCAAGTGTATAATATTCATGCACTAAGTTCAAGGTTCTAAAAGAGACAAGGAAAGAAGTACCCGCCTCAAAGTAGTAGGAAACCCTAGCTGTCCTAAGATCCGATGCCCTGTCTTGAATCCGAATCCTATAAGTAGCAAAACAAAAACTACTAAGTGCTAGGCTAATACTAGTAACAAAACTCATTAGCTAAATTATATGGATTTATCATCCTAATTAATGGATCGCATAGAACCAATTTAAACATAAAGGTTAGTTACCCTATACCAATTTAACGAATCCTCTAAAACCACATATCATATACTCACTTGCTAACTTAATTTCCAATTCATACATGAGGATATCATTTATCCTAATTGGTACTAAATTCTAGTTCAAGGAAACCAAATCTGCAATTAACCCTAACAATTAGGTCTAATACATAATTCAACAAGGTCTAGGTATCGTTACCCCATTACCGACTCCTTCTTCTTCTTCGGTGGTGGCTCACGACTGAGCCAAGGTGGATAGATCTGGACTAGGGTGACCAGAGCAGAGAGAGTTGGTTGGTGACGACTGAATTGGATGGAGTAACAATCCAGGCAATTGATCTGACCAAACCAATGGCTGAGATGGAACAATGGCAGCAACTGCATTTGTCCAGCAACACTGTAATGGTCGGAGCACTAGATCTGGCCACCTACAATGACTGGTAGTGAGGCACAGAGCTACTAGCTGGAATAGAGGTGTATTCAGTGGTTGAGGCTATCAATGGATTAGCAAGACTACCCGATATCGAGGTCAGATCTGCCCTAGGTGGTTAATTTTGGTCAAAATCAGATCTGGACTAGTAATGGTGGCTAGTGGTACAGATCTGACCTAGATTTGGCTGGGGCAAAGGATAGCTGGCAATTGACCTCCATCGGAGAAGAAGAAACTCAACCGTTGATCTCCAAAGAAGCAAAGGAAATAAAAAAAACTTAAAATATGACCTAGGTCTTGATCTGGACACCGGTAGTCAGGCATTGACATCTTTGGTATCGTCGGTTGTGGATTAAAGAAGAGGAGAGTAAAGACCGAGGGACTGGCATCATCTCCGACTGGAGTTTGACCTCGGCTGTGGGCTATGGCTGGCGGCGATGGGTGCCGACAACTAGTGGTGTCGGGAGAAGAGGGTAAGAGGTGTTTAGGAAATTGGTGGCTGCTCTTCTCCACTTGGGGCCTACCCATGGGCTGGAGCATGCGGCTGGTGGGACTGGCCGGAGCTCTGGCCGACAATGAAGGTTCTGGAAGGGAGGTCGGCGGTGGAGAGAATCGGAATAAGAAGAGGAAGAGGGGTTGGTGGCGTGTGAGGGAGAGGGGAAAGTCGAGAGGAAGAGAATAAGTTTTCTCATTCCTTTTTAAAACTTAGGTTTCAATTAAACATTAGGTTAATAACACCAATTAACCCCTAATACAAATAATTCTCCAAACTCTACTTTAATCAATTTACCCCTATAACAATTAACATTTCATCAAGCTCCCTTAAAGCCTAATCAATTCCATCTCCTTAACATCATATATAAATTTAGTTTTTATCACAACATTTTTCTAAAAATTCCTAGTAATTATTTCTTATTATTTTATTTTATTTTTTAATTATCATATCTTACATTGATTGTATGTTATCTTGTAGGCAAGATAACATACGATTCAAGTCAAGTGTTTCAACTTGTGAACTTTCGACACAATCTACAATCTAGAGGTGGGTAATTCTAACCTTGACTCTGGTAGTTTATTTACCTTAGTGCATGTTTTGATACTTTTATTAGGTAGTTGAATTTACCTTAACCCTAATTGTATTTCTACTTGAGTTTGATACTTATCTACTTGCACTTTGAGTTGATCTGATTACATCCATGCAATCTCTTTTATTTTTCCTATTCTATAGTGTGTACACGTGTATGGTGTGTACAATAGGAATGAGCTTATGATTGGATAATCATGTAATTATTTGACATGCGTGTGACATGTGTTTATGTTCATATGTTAGTTTTAGATTACTCATGTCATGTTGTTGTGTACATGCGTGTGGTGTGTACCTTAGAAACATGCTATGATTGTGTAGTTGATAGACACGTGTGTGACATGCATTTATATTTATTTGTAAGTCTTTGTTTCATTTATGCCATGTAGGTGTAGATGTGGACACATGTGTGACGTGTACCAATATTGATGTAGCATTTATTTCATGTTCTAGATTATGTGCTAGACACAAGTGTGGTGTGTACCCTAGAGATTATAGCATGTGTCGTATGTGCAATGATTGTCGGTGTAAACACGTGTGTGACGTATATTGTCGGAGATATGACATGTTAGTTCATTTTTGATTGGTTGTTATAATCACGTGTGTGGCGTGTATTATAGTTGATCTATCTTGATTAATGTGATGGTGTATATTGCATAGATAGACATGCACAATGGTAGGATTGGTTGTATTCTACTCATCTTGGGGTTGCATGTATGCTAGCGATTAAGGCTCCCTTCGGTGTGAGCTAGTCGTAGCATCATGGTTGCATGTATGGTAACGATCAGGGCTCCCTTCGGGTGTGAGCTAGTCGTCCCATTCACTTCGAGCTACAGTTTACTTCCATTTTGTTTCAGTTTGTATTTGCTTCCGCATTTATTTATTGTATTGACATTGTAATAATTAAGTCATATCTGGTCATTGGTTTTTCTTCGGTTATGTATTTAGAGTGTTAAGCTGAGCCGGCTCGCAGTTTTTGTGTTTTGGATTTTATGGTCGAGTAGACCTTACATTTTCTTATTCTGTTTGGTCATTATTCTCTATTCTGCGTGATTGTGTTATGATTTGAGTTTTGTGGACTCATACGATATTGTATCTGTAATTGTCACTAGGGAGTATCGTCCATATCTATGGGCATGTGTACTTCCGGGGTGTGACACTGGCGACGGGCGATGGGTGGCTGATTGCGGGGAAAGGAAGATGGATCAGAAATGGGGAGATGATTGTGGGATCTGGAGTTATATGAGTAAATCTGGCCACTAGCGGTGAGGCTATGATGGCATCGGGATTGTCGGCTATGGGTTGAGAAAGAGGAGAAGAGAAGGGTTCGGGAGAGATGTCAGAGGTGGAGAGGAGATTGGGATGAGAGGGAGAGGAGGGAATCAGGTTTGGGGATAAAGGAAATATTAGGTTTATTTATAACCAAACCTAGGTTTAAATCATTTACAACTTAGGCTAATCCAATTAATCATCTCCTATCACTATATAAATTCGGATTAAATCCTGAAAAATTCACAAAATTTCCTAGAAAATTCATATTTATTATTTTATTTGTCATTTCTTACATCGGCCCTCGAACTATCTAGACTTTCGCTTGGTGTCTTCGACCCCCTAGACTTGTCGCATTGTGCCCTCGACCCTGAGGACTTCCTGCCCGATGTCCTTGATCTGCCAAGACTTTCTCCTGATCCCTCTAACCAACACTTCATTGCCTAGCCACAACTAAGGCTTCCTTTGCCTAGGATCAACTAGAACTTCCTTGTAAGCTTAATCAACATGTTAGAAAAGCACAAGACTTAACTTGAACTTATTTCCAAAATCAAAACCACATGTTCGATTGTATGATGCATCCTGCACCAATAATCTCCCCTTTTTAATTATTGACAATTTGGTTAAAGTTAAGTTAATGTTAAAGTATAACAATTTAGGGAGTTAATAACTAACTAAGAATTCAAATCAGAAAAGCTGAGAGAAATATTGAATAACGTAAATGCATTTAGTTTCTCTCTCTTAATCTGGCATCTCCCCCTAAATTTATGCAAGTGGTTTTTAACTTGCTTACTTAACTTATCTTTTCTCTACCCTTTTGCCACTTATCAAAAAGGTTCGAGATCTAAGAAATAAATGTTGAGAAAAAAAACAATTCTGAGTTTTATAAGTTCAACTTTTTGTGAAAATTATTATTTGAGAAAACAAAGAAAAATAATTTCAAAAATAATGTTTTGAATTTTAAAAAAGGAAAAATAATACATTGAAAACAGTGAAGAAAAAATATGGAAGACAAAGTTTTAAAATAAGCTTGGTTTGTTTAAGGAAAACAAAATTATTTTTAGGAAAACAAGGATTTGAAAAAACAAAGAACAATTCAAAAAATATTTTTTTTAATAAAAAGTTTTATGGAAAACAAGGTTTTGAAAAAAAAAAACAGGTAAAGAAATGTGAAGAAAAAAAATTTGAAGAAAAATTTACAGAGAAGAAGAAAAAAATGAAGGGAAATTTTGATTGAAAATTATTATTTTTTTATTTTTTTTATTTCATTCCTAATGCCCAAGCATGTAAAAAACAAAAAAAATGATTTTTAAAATAAGTAGTAAAAATAAACATCTAAAAATTAGTCCTTAAGTAAATGTTTGAACCCGTTTCACCCAAATAATAAAGAGTGATCATTGAGTTAAATTTGAGTTCAATCTCTCTAAGCGATTATTATTTATTTAGACTCCTTTTGATTCATGTTGATGCACTTATTTTACATCTTGAATGTGGAGTACAGTCCTAAACGTCTGATGTCGTTCTATGTGGCTGAGTACAAAATCAATGTTAGACCTCGGTGTTGTGAGATCTCCTGGCTCCTTAAGATTTCTACAGGATCATGATTTCTAAGGTAGAGCCTAGGCTAAGTCCATTTTACAAAAAGAAAATGAAAATAAAATACTTAATAAATAGTTTCAAAAGAAATTAATAAAACTTAGTCTATAAAGCACATTCCTAGTTATCTTCTGAGTGTACAAAACTCAGTGTCTAGAAGAGGTTTGGTAAATATATCAGCTAGATTTGACTTGGATTCAACATAATCTAGCATAATTTAACCTCTAGCTACATGGTCTCTAACAAAGTGGTGTTTGACTTCTATATGTTTGGTGCTTGAGTGTTGAATTGAATTTTTTGTTAAATTAATTGAACTTATATTGTCAATTAAGACTTTGATATTTTTGAAATCAAGTTGAAAGTCCTTTAGTGTGTGCATCATCTATAATAGTTGAACTATACATTCCCCTAGTGCTATGTACTTGGCTTCAGTTGTTGATAGTGGAACACAATACTGCTTTCTACTACTCCAACTAACTAGACATTGACCTAACATTTGACAACTATCACTTGTGCTTTTTCTGTCTAGCTTAAATCCAGCATAATCTGGGTCTGAGTACCCTAATAAGTCTAAGTTATTTGTCCTAGGATACCACATTCCTACATTTAGGATTCCTTTTATATATCTTAAGATTCTTTTGGTTAAGGTCAAATGAGACTCTTTTGCACAAGACTGATATCTTGCATATATTCCTACTGCAAAAAGTATGTCTGATCGGCTTGCAGTTAGGTACAAGAGACTACCTATCACACTCCTATAGTATTTTAGGTCAACATCTATTAAATTAAGTCATGATCTATTTTTACATTTGTTGCCATCGGGTTTTTTTTTATTTCTTTTGCATTTTTTGTATTAAATTTTTTAATTAGTTCTTTAGCATATTTATTTTGGTGAACATAGATTTCATCATGTGTTTGTTTTATTTGTAAACCTAAGAAGAAATTTAATTCATCTGTAAGGTTCATTTCGAATTCATTTTTCATTAGTTCTGTAAATTCATTTAAAAGTTCAGAGTTGGTTGACCCAAATAATATATTGTCCACATAGACTTGGGCCACAAAGGTTCCTTTTCCTAAAGTTTTTACAAATAAGGTTGGATCAATCTGACCATGATTAAATCCTTTAGATGTTAGATAGGTGGACAACTTTTCATACTAGGCTCTTGGGGCTTATTTTAATCCATACAGAGCTTTCTTAAGTCTGAATACATGGTTTGGGTGATCAGGATCTTCAAACCCAGGTGGTTGACTTACATGACCTACATAGGCTTCTTCTTTTATAAGACCATTTAGGAAGGCACACTTGACATCCGTTTGATATAACTTAAACCTTTTGTGTGTAGCATAAGCAACATCCTAATGGACTTGAGTCTAGCAATCGAAGCATAGGTTTCATCATAGTCTAATCCTTCTACTTGAATGAACCCTTTGTCCACTAACATGGCTTTGTTTCTTATTATCTCACCTTTGTCATCTAGTTTATTCTGAAAAACCCATTTGGTATCAATTTTGGACTTGTCTTTTAGTAGGGGTACTAAGTTCCAGACTTGGTTTCTCTCAAATTGGTTTAACTCTTCTTGCATTGCTATAATACAATCAGGATCAAGAAGAGCTTCTTCTATAGTTTTGGGTTCTATTTTGGATATTAGAGATATTTGGCTCAAGTTTCTAAGTGCTGATCTAGTTCTGACTCCCAGATTTGGGTCTCCTATGATTTGACCACTTGGATGGTTAGTTGTGGTTCTGGTGTTTGGTTCAACTAGTTCAGGGTTTGATTCAGGTCTAGTGTTGGTTAATTCAAGTTGTTCAGTTTCATCATCTATTCTTGATTCAAGTTTTGAATTAGATTGACTTAGAGTATTGTCTTCATCAAATATAACATTTAAGGTTTCTTCCACTTTTAGGGTTTGTTTGTTAAAGACTCTAAAAGCTATACTTGTTGTTGAATATCCTAAGAAAATTCCTTCTTGTGATTTTGATGTAAATTTACCTAAGTAGTCTTTAGTGTTTAATACGTGTACTTTACATCCAAAGACCTTAAAGTATTTTAGATTTGATGTTCGGTTGTAATAAAGTTCATATGGTGTTTTATTATGAAATTTGTTAATTAGGATTTGATTTTGGGTATAACAAGTTGTATTAATGGCTTCAGCTTAGAATTTGTTGGGTAGGTTATATTCATTAAGCATAGTCCTAGCCGCTTCTTGTAAAGTTCTATTTTTTCGTTCAATTAGACCATTTTGTTGAGGAGTTCTAGGGCAAGAGAACTCATGGTGGTAACCATTTTCTTGACAAAATTTGGTAAACCTATGATTTTCAAATTTTCCTCCAAGGTCACTTCTAAGTTTTTTAATTTTAATTCCTTTTTTATCTTTCAATAACTTACATAGGTTGTTAAACTGGTCAAATGTTTCATTTTTATGTGTTAGGAATTTTACCTAAGTGAATCTAGAATAGTCATCTACTATTACTAAGCAGTATTGATTTCCACTTAGTGACTTAGCTCCGTGAGAATCAAATAGGTCTAAATGTAAAAGTTCTAAGGTACAGTTGGTTCGACCTAAGTTTGTTAACTTATGATTGATTCTGGTTTGTTTTCCTTATTGACAAGCATTACATAGTTTGTTTTCCAGGTTATTAAGTTTAGCTATGCCTATGACTAGATTACTTTGACTTAATTTTACAATAAGTCTGACATAAGTGTGGCCCAGTCTTCTGTGACACAAACAAGTTTTCTCTTGTTGTGTCAAAAGACACTTCAGTGAGGAACTTAGTAGCTCTATTGTATATACATTATTTTGCTTAATGCCCTTAAGTATTATTTTTAGATTTATTGTATTTTTAATCATGCAATTTGTGGGTGAAAATGTGACTATGTAACCAATGTCACATAACTGACTTATACTAAGCAAGTTATATTCAAAATCTCCAACTAATAAAACTTTACAGATAATGAAATTAGTTTTGAGTTCGATTTCACCTGACCCAATTATCTTGAGTTTATCATTGTTTTCAAAAGCAATGGATCCTAGGATTTTGTGTTTTAGTCTAGTGAACTTGAGTTGATCTCCGGTCATATGTCTGGAGCAACCACTGTCTAACATCCATTAATTCAACTCATCTTGTTCCTACAAGGAGCAAATTGAGTTTGAGTTAGAGTGGAGTATTTATGTTTTAGTTTTGATTTCATTAAGTAAAATTAAGTTAGATTAAATTAAATGTTGATTAAGTTAGATTTAGATTTTAACTAATTATCTTAGCTTAATAATTAGGTTTAAATTGATTAGGGACAAATTAGTTAAGGGTTTATTTAAGTTTAATTCAAGTTTAAGCTAAAATTAAGGTTTGTTCACTATGTTAATTTAGTTATTAATTTTGACTTTTCAAAATGTTTTGGATTAATTAAATTAACTTGATTTATTTCAGATTAATTAATATTTTGGTTAAGTGTTGAAGTTTAAGTTTTATTTAAATAGATTAAATACATTAAATTAATTAAATTTGTATTACATTAATAAATTAACTTAGAGTTTGTTTCATTATTAAATGAATTTAGTTTGATTACTAATTAATATTTAGGTTTAAGTAAATTAAGTTGATTAGTTAATATGATTAGTTTTAATTTGATTAATTAGAATTGGGATTTAGTTAGGATTAATTAAAGTTGGTTAAGAGTTGATTAATTAAAATTCGTTAAGTAAATTGATTAAAACCTTAAATCCATTTCATCTATTTCTAAATTTTCAAACAAGATAACCTTATAGTATTTTGTGAGATGGTGTTTAATTGTTATTAGTTTAGATTGTGTTCTAAGCATTGATTGCCATTTGAGTTAGATTAAAGTTTAACAGTTGACTAACTAAGTGTATATTTTAGGTTTTAGCTTCTAGGCCGTGGAGAGGCATAGATGTCTTCTTGGTTATCGGAGTTATGACCACTTTCTAAGACAAAGTTGATTCATGAAATTAAACACTTAGCTGATCAATTGAGAAACCCTGGTCTAACTAGTCTAGGATGTGGCGAGGTAGCTTCAGTTAGTTTCACTTAGCTAAGCAGACCAAGGTACTCCTTACCTTACCTGACTACTTAGACTAGGCTTTCCTAACATACTATCATCTCGCCCCACCCTGGTACTAGGTTGGGCAAGTGTCAAACAAGCTTGAGTCCTTATCTAACCATTCTAAATTAAGCGATAAAGAGAACATGCATAAAAGAAATAAACAAGCAATCTATCTAATAACAAAAATGATTTTCTGATTGGCTCCCCCTCGAGCATGGCTTAGATAAGGTCTATCCAAAACATGTACATGATCTTGAGGGACCCAATACTGGTTCGTTTCGACTTGTTTAACCAAATCAATTTTTTGAACCCATTATTGGACTCTAGGTTTATTTCGATTAACTAGTGATATGAATGATCTGTTCTAAACGATTTTTGATTTGTATTCAAGACAGGTTCAATTGTACATAGCCCACTGAGACCCAAGAAGCATGTCAAGGCCTTTGGATTCAATAGTGGACTTTTCCAACAAACCTCTTAGTTTAGTAATCTGAACTTTCAGATTGGAATTCTCTTCCTCAAGTTGTTGGACTTGAGTTGAGGTTCCAACCTGAACTTGATTGATTACTAAGCTTGGGTTGATTTGCTCCTTGAGGAGTTTGACCTCCTTTTGGAGTGATTTAACTTGGTTGTTGAATTTTTCTAATTTATTATTTAGATAAGTAATAACTTCAAACAATTCAAGTTCTACACTAGTACTTACAGTTGAGTTTGGCCCTTCGGAAACAGATATAGATTCGTGGCTTCTCTCGAACTCTATATCAAATTTAGACTCATACTCAATGTTAGTTCTAGCCATCATTGCTAGGTTGATGTGGTGATCTTCTTCTTCTTTAGAGGATGAAGACTCGTCCCATGTTGCTTTGAGTGTCTTTCTTGTCTTTTGATATTTCTTCTTTAGCTTTGAAGTGTCCCTTCGGTTGGCGCTCGTAGCAAGTCGATTTAGCTTTCTTGTTCTAGGATATCTTCTTTATTTCCCATGTGTTGAATGCCTTCTCCTTCCTTACCATTCTCCGGATGAGGTTCACTAGTTTCGCGGTGGTTTCGTAGTCGTCGTCGGATTCGGATTCTTATGATTGTATTTCTACTTTTGCCTTTGACTTGTGTTGTTTCCGTTGTCTAGCAAACAAAGCAACTCCTTTCTCAGTTTAACTTCCATTAGTCTATTCATGGAGTTCTAATTCATAAAATAGAGAATCTAATTTAATTGTTGAGAGATTCCATGAGACTTTGTAAGCATAAACTATCGATGCCCACAATGTGTTTCTTGGAAAAGCTCTCTGTGCGTACCTTATGACGTCATGATTTTCCACTGTTTGCTCGATTGCATGTAACCCATTAAGTATGTGTTGTAGGCAAGTGTGGAGTTGACTCGCGGACTCTCCTTCCTACATTGTTATTTTATAAAGATTATTTAATAGCAAATCACGTTTGCTTACCTTGGTGTCCGAAGTTCCCTCATGGAGCTTAATTAGCTTGTTCCACAAATCTTGTGTGTTGATGAATGGACCTACTCGGCTTAGTTCCTCCTTGGTTAAGCCGCATTGTAGAGTATGTGTTGCTTTAGCATAAACTTCTATCTTTTTCTTCATGTGGGAATCCCAGTTTTCGCATCCCACCGGTTCTCCATTTTCGTCGAGAGGTAGCGCGAACCCAAATTGGATGGAAATCCACATGTCCACCTGAGTTTTCAAGTGGAACTCCATGTGACTTTTTCAGTAGCCGAAGTCATCTCCGGTGAAGAGCGGGAGACAGGCTGTACTGTAGCCTTCTTGGTGTGCCATTTAGAATCTTGCACGCATACAAAAAAAAAATGTCACAAGAATTGGTCTTGGATTTAGTAGTGCAGGAAGAATAAAAAATTGTGAAAAAATGGCTCAAGTGGCGTTGCACTAATTTTGAGCAATTTCGAAAAACAAAAATATTTGTCTGAAGAGGTGATTGCACCAATTCAGACTAAATGTTAAAAACTAAAAATGAATAAAAAAAATGAGCTGGATTGGTGGTTGCACCAATTTAGAGAAACTCCACTCTGATACCAATTGTTGGATTGATGTGCGTAGATTATATATATTTTTATGCATTATTTAACACACATCTACTTATATTTCATGAGCATAATTTACATGTATTGTATCCTATTTTATTATTATGACATACTTCTACTCTTTTTGTTTAGAGAATTACTCTGTGTGTTTTTCATTGACAGGACGCGATTTGGAGTATATTTGGAGCTAAATTGGATTCTAGGCAGCCTGTAGACGAAAAGTAGAACGACCATAACTTTTCACACAGTTGGAGCCACGGGCTGTTCCACCCACCAAAACGAAGAAAATTTCAAGGCCTATAACTTTTCATCAAGTAAAAGCTGATAAAACAAAGTCTAGCCATGCAAAAAAGGCATGGTCGTGCCTCCTAGGCATGGTCGTGTCACTTCCTCCACCCAGACTGCAGACCAAAAGTAAAACGACCGAAACTTTTCACACGGTTGGAAGCACGGGCCAATCCACCACTCAAAATGAAGATGACTTCAAGGATTACAACTTTTCTTTAGAGCACAATAGAAGAATTTATCATCTAGCTGTGCTAAAAGGCATGGTCGTGCGAGCTTTCCCATGCTAGGGCCGTGTCTTTTAGGCACGGCCGTGTCGGATTCTGGACAACCTATAGACTAAAAGTAAAACAACCATAACTTTGTGTTCGATTAGAGTTTTTGAATCAACTTCTAGAATGTAGATGATCTCAAGATCTACAACTTTTCTTCAGAGTGCAACAAAAGAATCCACCATCTAGCCATGCTAAAAGGAACGGTCATACCTCACTTCCAGAGCTTTCCCATGACAGGGCCGTGCCTTTTAGGCACAACCATGTCGGATTCTAGGAAGCTTGCAGACCAAAAGTAAAACAGCTATAACTTTTCACTTAATTAGAATGTTTAGCTGATTCAACTTTCAAAATATAGATAACCTCAAGATCTACAATTTTTATTCAGAGCCTAACCCGAGATTAAGTGGTTTAAGGTGTGAAAAATCAGGTTTTGTGAAGCCTAACAAAGGGGGAAGATCTGGAAATTCTAGGCAAATATAAAAGGGTCAAGAAAACACTTCCTTAAGAATCTTTGGTTTGGGGGTTCAACCCCTCTCCATGGGGAAGGGTTCTCCCCTTAGGGGAAAACCCTAGAGCTTCCATCTTCATTCTCCTTGACGATCCTTCCACCTCCAAAGCAAGGAAATATCCCAAAGGCACTAGCATCTCTTCTCCCTTTATTCTCATATTTGGGGTTGTAAATATGTTTTATTTTGTGTCTTTGGTTTATTCTTCCTTTTTCATGGAGTAATATTCGAGTTCTAGGATGTAGGAAGTACTTATGATGTGTGATTGATATATGAACTATGTATAAGCTCATTTCCTTGTTTAATGAATTGTGTATGTCTTGTTCTATGCGTGTTGTACCTACTACATGTTTGATGAAATATGTGTATGTGAGTAATGCATATAGAAGTAAGGGATTTGCCTTTATATTGAGGTTGCTATTAGGCTAGATAACCGGGGGATCCTTAGTGACAGAGGGCACTCATTCAACCAGACTTACATACCCGTAGTGGCAAAGGGTATCGATACTTACCCACTTCTTAGAATCAAAAGACCTTGACATATGGGCTATTTCTTTCTAGGACATTCTAATGGTATTCCATTCTAGAAATATGATAGAATCTTTTCAAGAATATAAGCATGGAAAATAAGGTGATGAATATATATTAGGGACATTAATTAGCATCACAATGAAACTGAAACCCTAGAACCATTATCCCTAAACTCTTCCCTCTCAACCAACTCATCCCCTCTCATAACCAACTCTCTCTTGCTCTCTCTCCCCCTCTCTCTCCTTCTCTCTACTTCACAGGCTTCCAACCAGCCTTTGATTATCTAGATAACTTACTTTCCAAAATCAATAGTCCTTGTGGACACGATAATCCTTTATATTACTGATGACGCATCCATGCACTTGCGGGAGCGTAACATGGATCAAGAAAAGCGCTAGAGGAGGGTGAATAGCATGCTTCGTATGTGATTGTAAATCGTTTGAAAAAACCACCGAGTTATGCAGCGAAAATTAAGACAAAGAGGA
This sequence comes from Hedychium gardnerianum, assembly GCA_038050645.1. Classification (NCBI taxonomy): domain Eukaryota; kingdom Viridiplantae; phylum Streptophyta; class Magnoliopsida; order Zingiberales; family Zingiberaceae; genus Hedychium; species Hedychium gardnerianum. The sequence continues at coordinate 13,818 of JBBUKS010495673.1, forward strand.
AACACAATGGTTTTACTTGGTTTGCAGCCTCGTGGCTACTACTCCAAGGCCCGCAGCCAATTTTGTTGGATCGTAAGAGATGAGAGAGGGGGGGGTGAATCTCGTTTGATTAAAAACTTTTCTTTTTTGTGTCAATCATAGTAGCAACACAAAAGACATACTTTCTTTTTACTTGGCTCGTAGCCCAACGACTACTACTCCAAGACCCAGCGATCCTTGATCGCTTTCAATGGGTATCAAATATAATTCTTCTCTTTAACAAACTTTCAGAGAAGAAGCAGATTCATACAAATGTAAATACAATATGCAAGTACTAAAGTTACTGACAACATGTGCATGAAATGAAGTGTTGGTTGTCAAAAGCCTCCCGGCATTGTAGTAGTAGTATCTTGCACGAACAACAATAGACACAGTAAAGAGATGAAGCACAGAGAGAGGTGTGTCTCAGCTCGAAGCCCAAGGTCTTCTTTTATAGGCGATGTTTGGTCGACTATTCCCGTGTTCCATCAACTAAACCTCATATCCATCGAGTAAACCCTATGCCCTTCCTTCTTTGCTCTGATTTGATCTGTGCAATCCCGAAAATCATGCTTGTTCGGTTGACTTATCCACCTAATCTATCGATGGAACCTAGTTTTTCCTTTTCTGCGTTGAATCGATTTGATCTCTGACCTTATCAAAATTGAATTGGCCAACTGATCCCAGTGAATGTCTTTTCTGTATTGATTCGATCTTAACTCTGTCTTTACCATAATTGGATCGATTGAATGATCCTGCTGTTCCATAGACTGATCCCAGTTAATTTCCAACTTTGCATACTCTGAACAATATTGTACCATGTTGCCCTGATCGATCGACGAAACCTCCAATTAGGTCGATCGAACCTAAGGTCAACTGAGAACTTTGTTTTACCTACAAAACAATGTTAGCATAGATAATATAATAATAGGAGTCCTACAAAACAAAGTTAAACATAGAGAAATGCATGAGTATGATAGTTA
>JBBUKS010495699.1:0-14816 GCA_038050645.1 Hedychium gardnerianum
TGAACCGAACCGTGAACCGGCGGTTCCGAACCGTGAACCGTAACCGTCTTGGCCGGTTAAGGTTAAGGGTCGATCCCCCAAGAACCGTCGAACCGGCGGTTCCGAACCGTCGAACCGTCGGTTCCGAACCGTGGTCAGGTCTAATGCCACGTCCCTCTCTTTCCACTGCCTTGGCGCTGTCGGACCTTTCTCCACCTTCCCTCATGCGTGATACACTCGTGATAGTCCTCTGTTCGTCGATCGTCGTCGTTGTTTTTCCTCGTCCACGCCACGAGAAGCCGTCGCTGCCTCCACCACTGACCGCTTGTAGCTACCTGACTCTTGCAATCGTCGTTGCCACCTCCGACCTCCAACCTGACTTGCTGTTTTCCCGTTGCTTGCTGCCATCAAATAGGGATTATGTTAATTAATTTGGATTAATTAAAGTTAGTAATTTGTTAATTGATTTCTATAGATGATTTAATTAAAAGAGTGTTTAATTAATAATTGTTTAATTAATAATTAATGGTTGGATTAATTGATCAATAGATGGATTAATTATTAGAGTAAGAATTATGCATAATGTTGTTCATTATTTTCCCCTCTTTAGTAAAAAGATAAGACTGTAATTGATAATTAAGGGATTCCATGTTCGAATATCAGCTGCGACATAATATAAGAGATTTTTTCTCCAATGAGAAATAGGTCTAAGAATGCTGGCCATCTGGATGAGCTACTATTAGTGCTTTTCGATTTTCTTTGTTGGACGGTGAAAATTTTTCATGGGATTAAGCTAGTCACTTCTAAGATTAATCGGTTCGAAAAGCTAAATATCTAAATTTAAAAAAAATAGAGGTGAAAAAATCTCAATAAAATAATATAATAGTATATAAGGCGTATGAAAGAAAATATTAATTGAATAAATATTCTCAAATGTATGTATGTTAGCTTCGAGCTCTTTGTCTCATTTTATAACCTCTACCATAATCTAATTATTATGTTGACATAACATTGTTCCGGTCAATCATATGTGTTTCGTTCAATCTATTTCTTGATTTCCCCATGAATTGTATGTTTGTGATAGCAGCGACAAAATTTTCTTAATTATAATCGACCAGGTGTATTTTGTCGATTCCTTTGAGCTCCTTGTTGTTTGAAGAAACCCTCCCCTTCAATTGGTTTTTTTTTTCACGAAAAGCAGATATGAGATAGGAAATCAAGTCTTTCCCTAAGATTTCGAATAACTGTCCCAAATTCAAGTTGATTATGTTTCACTTTTTCCTTGAAGAAAGACAATCAAACAATTCTCAATCATGGTCCTTGTGAATCGGATCATCCATAAGGATAAAAAAAGAAACTTTAGATATTTGCCGGAAGTTCTTCCGATCGCTAGAACTTTGTTGAGTTAGTTGTCGGCCTCATCTATGAATAGGTTATTGTTGACATGACATCCTTTTGGTCGACCAAACCTATTTCAATTGCTCAAATCCTAGGTCAATTCGAATCTTTGACAGTCTGACTCAAATTTGTGTTCCATTCTAACCCCTCAAATCCAATTCTGGTCATTCGAATCTCTTGACATCTCGACTTCTAATCTGTTCAAAAATAAACATTATATATGCTAGGTTGTCTGGAGGCACTTGTGAGAGCTTGGAGTTTCAGTTGCCCAAAGTTTCAATCGGTAGGAGTTTTGATCACTCAAAACTCAGTTTCAGTCACTTGGAACCCTAACTCAAGTCGACTACAATCGAGTTAACCTAAGTTGAGTCTACCATCATCCCAAATGCAAGTCACTCAACTCCGTTCATCACAGTTTACCTTGAGCATTCTTCCCTCACGGCTCTTCGTCTCTCGTATGCACCGAACTTTCCATCTCACTCTTCATGCGTCTTTCTTGTCCCACCAGAGTACTCTTTCACCATGTCTCTCTTCCCTCGAATGCACCAAGCTCGTCGAGCTCCTTACCATGTCATATTTCTCGCATGCTTGCATCTTTAGCTCCAATTTCAACTATCTCTAATACTCCTTGTCCTTCCAATCTCTCGAGAGTTATATACCACCCTTCATTGTATGCACCCGACTCTAAGTCATCGAGTACTCCTGTGTGTTCATTTAAGTTTATGTATACTTAGATATACATATTAGAGACCAAAGTAAAATTTAACCTAAATTTATTTGATCAAATACAAAAATCATAGTCAACACCACTCGAGTTACCAACGATCTTCCCCTCAACTGGGATTAACAACTTGGATCTCTTGTGAGGATGCCTCCAATTATCACAAATAAAATTGAATGGAACCTAGAGCCTTTGTGCGCCTCTAGGTTTGTTTGATTGAAACTGGTTGTTCTAGGTGGTGCACCTAGGTAGGTTGGTGATCTTAGACCAAGTGCAAGCATGGATCACATTGAAGGATTGGCTCGCTGCGACGTAGCACACCCTTAGGGAGCACAACGAGATGCAGTGCAATAGTGTTTTCATCATTGATGAGATGCAAGCAGTTAGTAGAGGAGGTAGCTTCAAGCTTGGAAGAGGCTGATGACAACATCGGTGGTGTCATTGGAGAGGACATATATGGTTGGTGATTACCAGCAAAGGGTTGCGAGGCTAATACGGTTCTTTGTTCAATTGTCATCCTGCAGGTACGATTTGAAGTAACGGATGATATGCTGGTTGAGTAGTCGAAGAGCGGAGGTGTCCAAGAGATTTTATCCATGTTTATGCCGGCATGTCGAATTTGATGACATTGTAAAATGCTTCGTGGTGCCATAATATTTTTAACAAATTAAGGATTGGATAGAAAAAATAATAATAAATCAGATAATAGATAAATTTGATATGACTTACTCGATTCTATAGAAATTTTTCATCCGTCGTCAAGATAAATCGAAAAACGCTCGCTGAGAGTGACCCAGAAGTTTACATCCTTTGGTGGCATGTCCTATTTGAAGAAAAAATCTCTATAAATATGTTATAATTGGGGATCGAATTATAAATACTTAAGTGACAACTTAAACATTCCGTTGTATCGTAGCCCTGGATTGGATAGAGTTATAATGCTGGATAGATTTCAATACTAATTGACTAGATTAAAAAAATAAAAGAAGTTTCAATAAATTAAAAAAGAATTATATCATAGTATATTTAAATTTTTATCACTATTGATTATATTTTAAATAAGTCAAAATATATATGTTGTTATTGTATTATGTCTAATATTGTCGCCTTACGCTATCTCCGTCCAAATTCAAATATACAGACAAGTTTAGAATTGAATAGATATGACTTTAAATGTTACATCCTCTCTTTTCCAACAACTATTCTAGATAACATCGTGTTTGATCTAGAGAACATAGATGTACATTTCGTTAAGAGTGTATATATTTTTTTCAGTAAAAATATATTTTAATCAAATTCTTTCCACTGTGAACTCTTACGAGGAGCTAAAACTCTCATTTTTTTTTTTCACGGACATAATCATAATCGAGTTAATATTTGAATGATAAATTATTATTACATAAAAGCAAGGATTAAATTTTTAAAGAATAATTTTTTTTTTCATCTAAAGAGATCATTTTATATTCCTTTCATCTCGTTATGAGACTGATAATGAAAAATACTTGAGACCAGTAAATCATCTTTTGTCGGTAATGATAATCATAAATATGAGTATCAATCATGGTGCACCTAAAATATAGCTACTATCAAACTCTTGTGAATTGTTTAATGGGTGCCTGCATGCATTAATTATTTGTGACAAAAAGCTTTAAATTATTTGGTAAATTATCAGTATGAAGCCTTTTCGTGAGTATATTTTTTAGCAATCTGTTTTTCTAATTGTAATATATATGCATTTTCATTGATTTGTTCTAATGATGAGGTTGGAACCGCCATTAACATCTTCAAGCACTTGATTTACTTCGATTTCCTAAATTTTCCCTCTAACTTGTTTAAGGTCCAATGTGTTTGGACGTCAAAAGCTACATGGCCATGGTAGATATATCTTTGTTCGAAACTTACTCAAGTTTGTTGTCACATATAATTATACATCAATTATCGAATGCCATATGATTATGATACAAAAATAAACTAGGCATATATGTGGAGAATTTTCGTTAGGATATACATAACGACGACTCCACGCTCAACAAATGTAACATTGATCACTACGTCCCCCTTAGGATAAGTGGAGAATTTTCCTTAGGATATATAATTATTTTTGTTTATCTATCCATTTTAATTATATGCAACGTCCTCGGCTTATTCGCATAAACGGCCATCGCATCTTTGAGCCATTAGGTATGGATAGTGCTACACTAAGTCGTGATTTAAGTTGGTTTATGAAGCAAGGGAAAGACGAACAAATTTGAAATTGACGTTTGATACTAGTTTAAAGGAGACATTAAGAGGAATACACAGATAGCATAAGCATGTGATGCAGTAAACTGACGTGAAGTTCAGAATTATCAAATCATATTCCAGTTTAGCCCTTGAAGTGTTAAAGAAAAGCTCACAAGCTCACAATCACGAGGAATAAGTCACTTGGGGTTGCTCAAGTGTGGACTTATATAGGCAAATTCAGAAGAGGTAAGGTGACTAAGAATGAGAACGAAGCGGGTACTCAATGGGCCCCATCGTCCTTCGAATCTTATCCTTGTCGGCCATAAAGCCTCTTTACAACGAAGCCTATCTATTTTTACAGCTAAGTCTACATAAAGGACGGCTCCCCGGGGCTCAATCCTTTTGAATTATTGTACTAACGAATCTTATTCTTTACAAGTGGTGGGTAGCAGTGAGTTTTGGGCCCACCATATGCTTCACGGGCGTACTGCTTTGATTTCCGAAAATATTCGATGCAGCCTTTGTTCTTCAATAATGATGTCCACCCGTGACTCTTTAACAGCAGGGACCATTTTCCGCCAATAATTGTCCTGGCCACTTTCCTCGTGTCGTCTATAGGAGAAATCACATTCCTTCGCCTGTAGGATAAGTGTCAGCTCATGGATACTCTGATCGACGGCGTTGATGGCTTCGTCTTCTAAATAAGCCATCTCTTGTTGTTTCTCGTGGTCTTCTTGTAAGAAAATTCTTTTGGGAGTGTTATTAATCAAACTTTCATACCTGCGTAAGTGAGTAGAACCCTCAGGTTCATCCTTCTCCGTAATTACCGCCATCACTTCAGGTGCTTGCACTAGTCGAGATAGTGTATCAGCAAATACATTCAGCTTCCCGTCAATGTGCTCAAAGTTAATTTTTACTCCCGTGCCGGTAATAAAATCAATAAAAGCTAATCATCTGACTCTGGACGGTTTATTCCGAGCTGTTATGTTGTGGAAACTGATAATCGCCTGACAGTCTGTTCTTAAAGTTATCTCTTCACGATCAAGAAAGTGAATTTTTAGAGCGTTCATAGTTTCCATAGCAGCATATATCTCAACATCAATTACTGATTTTTCGACTGAGAATTTACCGTCTGCATAAGCGCATACCTTTTCAGTATTTCGCGGGTCGTATTTATTTTTCTTCCATTTACAGACACCGCCCCATCCACACATTGAGCCGTCAATTTTCAATATAATGTACGACTGCTCTGGTGGGATCTCTAAGTCAGGTAGCTTTTGCGGTCTTTGATCTGCTTAACCAGATCCCAATCTGACGCCTTCATTCTTTTGTCCCCGTGTGGAGAGGTCTTTTCGTATAAGGGTCCTAATTTAGCAGAGAGGTTAGGAATATATGTTCTTGCATAATTAAGAATACCTAACCAAGATCTCAAACCCTTTTTCTCTTTGAGCTGCTCATCTTTAAACTCTGTAATCTTTTTGATTATATGTGGCTATAGACGCAGCTTGCCTTCTCCTATTTCAGCACTTAGAAATTCAATCCTAGGTACTGCTAATTTGCATTTGGTTGGGGATAGCACAAGGCCATTCTTCTCACAAATACTCAACATCTGCTCCAGATGCTTAATATGTTTTGCCTCTGTTTTGGAGAAAACAAGTATATCATCAATGTATACTGCAATAAAATCCTCCGTACCTTTGAAACAGTTATCCATCTTTCTTTGAAAAACAACAGGAGCATTTTTTAAACCGAATGACATTACTAGCCATTCATATAGTCCAGACGGGCAGATAAAGGTCGTCCATTCAACCGAAACAGGGTCCATAGCAACCTTGTGAAATCCTGATTTCAAGTCAAACTTTGAATAAATTTTTAAGTTGCCTACCTTTATACTTAAGAAAACTCCCAGGATCGATTTACCGCTTGCTTGGATATTTAGTTGCAAGGCTCTCATTCAATTTCATGAATCACCTGCAACTCTTTTTTTTTCCCCTCTATGATTTATTATCAATAAAATTCTCTTTTTCTCTTGGGGAAATTTTAGTTTGTTCTATTCGAGTAATCTTGGACATTCCAAACATACCAATACAAATTAGAAGATAAATTTGCAGAGAACAGGGGTAGCTGGAAGTAAATTTTCAGAGTTCTATGTGAAAGCCCTTGTATACGTTTGTAGGATTGGTCGAAATTATATTTTGACAATTCGAGAGCTTTCGAGCATAATGATCATGATCAAATTTTGCAGACTGTATAGAGGACTCTCACACAGAACTGCTTAGGAGTTTCTTTGTCTAGGACAGGAACCAAAAGCTGGGTGTCAATGTGTTGCTTGGTTGAAGACCATCGTCTTCCACCCAGTCGCCGATCGCGGCTCCATCACTAGCCAGTAAATCATTAAGATCCTGCTAATTTCTGATGCCATAGCCTCCTTTTGATTCAAATCCAAACTTTGCAATCGGAATGCCATCGAAGTTTGTCTCTTCCGAAGCACCTAAATCAGAAGGCCATGTTTCTGCAACCATGTCCATGGCAGAACTAGAGTACTCTTCTGGGTCCAACGATGGAAGCATTAGAGGAGCATCCTGATCACAGGTGGTCTGGGTCATGATCGACCGGGTATTCATCGGCAGAGTCCCGATGGTGGTCTCTGTCGGTGGCAGTTCAGTTACTGCACAGCTAGAGTTTGACTTGAACTGAGATGACTAGCCTTGCAGTTTTTTTTACTAAGGTTGTGTTCCAATAGTTCTTGATTAGTTCGCTTCGCCCCGGCAATTGCTCTGCAATCGCCCTGCAATCGCCCTGCAATTAGAGACCATCTATGGTCTCAATCAGGGAACTATAGATCAAACACATCGACTACTAAGAAGTTCTAGAATTTTATATCCTTTGGGAAAATGTAGAAATAAAATAGGCATGTCTTGACACAAAACTACAGGCTAAATGGATCCCTTCGAACCTGTTCTAACAGATCAAAGTCAGGTTCGAAAAGAATCAATCTGAACACCTAAAGAAAATCAAGTACAATGATTAACATGTAATCACCTATTTCCGAGGAGCTTGTGGAGTCTAATAATCAACTCCTCCTCATCGTCGGAGATGTTTCCTCTCTTGATATCGGGTCGTAGATAGTTGAGCCATCAAAGTCGGCAACTCTTTCCGCAACGCTTCAACCCCCCTGCGTGCATTCCTCAAGCAATCCAAATTCATACATATTGGTAATTCTAATGTTGGATGAGTCAATACAACCTTCAAACTTTTTAGTCATTCAGACTTTGTTTAAATCGGAAAGAAACCTGCGATTTTGGGGAGAGACCTCCATTTGCCCACTCCATGAGTTGATATGTAAGAAACAGGCACCTTGTCTTCTTGAGGAGCCCATGCTCCTCTATCGAGCTCCTCAGTCGGATTTCCTTCTCATTTCCTCCAACTCTTTTGAAGCGGGAATCTTAATTTAGTGAACTCTTGACCGGAAAAGAAGGGGGGGTTATAGTTCAGAGACCATGGTTTCGTATGCTATTTGAAAGGTAGCTAGGGAGGGCAGAAAATTGAAGTCCATTGCGGAACTAAGGTAGGATACCACAGTGTTGGAGCTTTTAGATCTTTGATGCAAGCTTGTTTGGAATGACATACTTCTGTAGAAGATTAGGTTGTTGGTTCTTGTCCTGACTTGCTCTTGCTCGCGTCCGCTCGGATTAATTTACTCGATATGGCTCATTCCCATTAGCACATCCAACTGAGTCTATGTTCTGGAAATTTGTTTGTCATTTGAGTTCACTTCTCGCTCCTAATGTTTTTCCTCAAAGATTCTGCTTGGATTGGCCTCGTCGTGCCCCTTTTTTACGCCTTTGCTCTTGTGTGCTAAACAATGACTACCGCTCGTAGACTTTCTAACATAGATTCATTCTCATCTTGAAGCATGACTCCATTTTCACCCTCGAACTCCTTCCATCAGTTGGTATTAGAAGAAGGATCAAGTCCCTAAGACAACTCATATGAGATTTTAATTGATCTAACCCTTACTGTTATGTTTTTAGGTTAAAATAGCGTGCATATATATACCATGCAAGGATGCTTTGCAGTATAGTGTAAGATAGAAAGGTCAACTTGAGTTTTTGTGGTGTGAGGCCAACCCGACTATTTTGTGTTCGATAATACTCGCCGCAACCATTGCAGTTATTCTGAGAAGAAGGTTTCCTTGCCAAGTTGTAACTATGTGTTAGAACTATCATACAATGAGCACTTTAAGATCATCACCCATCTGTTTCGTTAACAAAATTATGAAAAACAATGGTTAACGATCGTTTCTAGGGCATATTCGGTAGCTCACTTCGACCTACAAGTATACGTATACATTGCAATATATTTGCCACAAATTATAAACATGTTAGGCATCCTTTCACGGTCACCTCCCAAGTGTTCATTCCAGCCGATCCAAATCAACTTATACACTTAACCAACTTGTCAAACATAGGCCGCTCGCTTAAACATGTTTGTCAAATATCAGAAACTTCTAACTAACTGACTAACAATACATACCGATTAATCCGACATCATTACCATGTGGTGATGAGATGAAACTTGTAAGAGTCTCCATTATGACCTATCGAGATCTCAATCAAAGATGGCTTCTCGACGATATCAGAAGTCCACTCCAACCTTTAAGAGGGACATGAACATGGCAAATACCAAATACTATCAGTTTTAACAAGATTTCGCGTCTCAAATATTGGCATCATCCTCCTGAAAAAAAACCTGCCTTCATGGAAAAGAAAATTCAAAGATCCGACATGGAATTTGCCTAATAATGGTATTCATAAGGTTGCAAAAAGCCAAAGAAATAAAACAGAGAAGCGGCAGGCACAGAGCCTCTACTTGAAACCAGACCGATAATATCGCTGTAATTCAAAGGACATCAAACCTCGCCCCTAAGAGATGCCTTACACTTCAACACAAACCCCAGAACCAAAAGAAGCATCACAATTCCACAGGAAGACCCTCCGAACCTATGTATCCAGTATGGATCAAACCTCATGATCTTCTTATCCATGAAGCAAGTAAGGTTGATGACAAAGACCAGAATTATGAGCACAAACGGAAGCCAGACCGGCAGCGATCCTCCCGCCCTTTGGTAGTAGTACTCATCTAGCTCGATCGGCGTTCTCCGGTCGATGTATAATGGCGATAGCATAGCAAGAAGTACCAGTGTGATTGCAACAAGCCTCTGAGTGTATGTAGTCCTCCCCATCCAACTGTTCATGGTGCTTTTGGCTCAGATCATACTTGGAATTTATTCTAGTGGAGAAATCAGTCTCCGAAGATGTGTAGCTTACTTCTCTTATAGTGCGAAAGATTGTTCTCGTGCAGTTTACAAACATATAATTCTATACAATTTCTGAAAAAGAAGAGAATCTATTCTAAGGTTCTAATTAATCAGATAAGAGTTAAGAGAAAAGAGATTGTTCTGCATGGCCAAATGAAGTAGTGTTTGGGGGAATCAGATGCTTCAACAAGTGGTGGATGATGTTCTCGAAATCCCTAAAAGTGATCTTATGATTGACTAATTCATAAGGTATACACTAAACTAACAACACCCTTTACTGAGAATACTTCTCTTATAACCCGCTCGACAATCAAGAATGCTTCGCCAAGAATATACCATTTCTACGAGACACATCAAACTCATAATGGTATCAACTAAGAATGTCTGCCACTGAAGTAGAATTTGCGTATGTATATTTGCGTCAGCTAAGAGTGAGAATCGCAATTCCTTCAACTTGTTTGTACCTTAACACCAAACTTTTCTAAGGTTTTCAAAGCATTGCTAACCATTCATTAGAAAAAGATAAGTGTGGCTCACAAGTTCAGAATCACTCTCTCCAAAGAAGCCACTGATATGCCTGTTTACTGATAGTTTATTTGATGGAACAGGACAAGATAACAATTTTGTTCATGTTGACTCAAATAAGCTGTGATAAGAGCATCTGAATCAATTAAATTCAGTATAATTAATGTAAGTAATCGCTCTCACAGATAACCTCAAAGGTCACATTTTAAACCAATCAAGCAAATTGCAGAGGAACTGGAAAGCAATATAGAGAAAGAAACAAATGCTCGAATTCAGAAAACGAAGAAACAACAAATCCAAAAGAATTCACAGATCAAACTGTCTCACCGTTCCTTCATTACCCTCCACAAGTACCTCCCGCTGGCCATGTCGAGAAATCCCCCTAAACGATTCCAAATCCCCTGCACACAAGGAGAAAACTGAAGAAATTGCCATCAGAAAGAGGTCATAGATTATAGCAATGAAGAAAAACCTGACCTTTCTGATGCAACGGCTTCAAGGAAATCATCGGAGAGGGCGGGCGCAGGGCAAAGGGGGAATGAATCGATTTCCATGCGAGTAATTAGGCGAGCCGCAAATTGAAGGTGGTGGCGGAGAAGGATGATCAAAATTTTCGAAGTGAAGTGTCTTTCCGAATGTTCTCCCTTTTAATTCACAGACCAAATACTTATTGCATTGAACTGGTTCTTTGCATAGAATTTGAGCTCTTGTCTGTATTGACAAAACTGCTGCCGGGATCCTTCCTCAGTTCCATCTCTCTCATCCTCTCCCTCACTCTCTCCGCCTCCTCCCACCGCCCGGCTTCCGCGTACATGTTCGCCATCAGCACGAACACTGTTGCATTCCTACAACCCAGCCGCCGGGATAGCTCTTCCGCCACCGCCTCCGCCATCTCCAGCTCCCCGTGAATTCTGCAAGCCCCCAGCAGAGCTCCCCACACCCCGAGGTCAGGCTCCACCACCATCCCTTTCACGAACTCGTATGCCTCCGCCAACCTCCCCGCGCGGCCGAGGAGGTCCACCATGCAAGTGCAGTGCTCCAGCGTGGGAGTTAATCCATATGCCCTCATCCCGTCCAAGTGCCTCATACCCTCCTCCACCAGGCCGCCGTGACTGCATGCCGCCAGGACGGACGTGTACGTGAAGGTGTTCGGCCTCAGTCCCCGCTCGCGCATTTCGTCGAACAGATTCAGGGCATCTCCGACCTGGCCGTGCGCAGCATAAGACCTGATCATGGCGCTCCAGGTGACCACGCCCTTGGGCGCGAGCTTGTCGAAAACCTCCCTCGCCTCCTCGACGCTTCCGCACCGGCCGTACATGTCCACCAGCGCGTTACCGACCCTGACTTCGGCGTCGAGTCCTCTGTTCCGGGCGAACCCGTGCGCCCACCGGCCGGTCTCCAGCGCTCCCGTGGCGGCGCAAGCGGAGATGAGGCTCACCAGCGTGACGCCGTTGGGCGGCACTCTCTCCGTCAGCATCGCCCGGAACAGCTTGATCGCCTTGCCTCCCTCGCCGCTCTGCTCGTACATCGCGATCATGGTGTTCCAGGAAACCAAGTTCCGGTCGGGCATTTCGTCGAACAGGGATCTGGCAATGCTCGTGCTCCCACATCTGGCGTACATGGCGATTAGGGCATTCGCCAACGAGGGATGCGAATCGAACCCTAATTTGATGGCGAAGCCGTGGATTTCCATCCCGGAGACTAGGGATTCCGGGCTCCTCAGCGCAGGGAGAACGCTCACCATTGTGATCTCGCTGGGCGGCATCCCGGAAGCCACCATCCGCCGGAAAACACCCAACGCCTCACCAAAGACGAAATTTTGGACGTACCCAGCGATCATGGAGGTCCAAGAGACGATGTTCCTGAAGTGCATCTCGCCGAAGACCAACTCCGCGTCGGAGACCTCCCCGTTCTGTGCGTACATGGTGACCAATGCGGCCTGCAAAAACGGGTTCGAGGCGAAGCCGTGCCTGAGAGCGTTGCAGTGGGCCTGCACCCCTTCGCGGAAGGCGGAGGCGACCGTGCATGCGCGGACGACGAAGGGGAACGTGAAGTGGTCCGGGGAGAGGCCGGTGGCGTGCATCTGGGCGTAGAGGATGGGGACCTCATTGCAGGGGCCGAGGTCAGCGTAGGCGCGGAGCAGGGTGTTCCACATGAAGGAGTCACGGCGCGGGGCGGCGTCGAACAGGTTGCGGGCGTAGCGGGCGGAAGGCGAGAGGGAGGCGGCGAGGGCGAGCAACTTGGTGGCGACGTGGAGGGAGAGGCCTCCTTGCTTTAGAAGAACGGCGTGGAGACATTTGAGGGCGGTGAGGGAGGTGACGGAGTGGAGGAAGGCGGCGCCGTCGGGTGCGAGGGAGCTGGGGAACGCGGCGGTTGTGTGCAGACATTTGAGGGCGGTAAGCATGCCTCGAACTTGTCGTTTGACTTCCAGAGCAAATCATATATATACTCAAAAATTGATTTCCTCGACCCTCCTAGTTGTTGACGAATTTCTCATAATTTATGATAATTAATCAAAGACATACTTAATATTTCATATTGTATGAAAGATATTATACTTTTTTTTTTTCCATTTTATCCTTCTATGATATTTTTTTTACTCTTTGTATACAATATTTTTTCCTTTCTTATTAAATTTTTTTAAAAAAACTCTCTTATGAACTAGTCGAATTTGAATCACTTCCAAGACTAACACTATATATAGTGTTGATTTTTGTAGGTGTTAAATTATGATATTTATTTTTTTAAAAAATAATAAAGAAAGATATATTTGAATTCTAAAATACTAAAAAAATTCATAAAAATTGAGTTCAATTGGAACTCTGTTCATCAGTATATTTTGATCAAAACTCATTGATAAATCTAGAGAGTTCCGATTGAATTAATTCTAATTTCTATAAATTTTTTTTATGTTCTCGAATCCAAATATGCATTGCTTTACTATTTTTTTTAAATAAACACCATAATTTAACATACTAAAAAATCAACACCATCATGATGCTAGGGATGATAATTTTCCTCACAGGTTCGGGGCCCTGTGGGGAGAACTCGAAACGAGGGCGGGTTCGGAAAATTTTTTCGGGTGTTCGGGTTTGAGGATTTTTAAAATTTCCGAAGTTAAACTGGAGCGGGTACGAGAATGCTATCCCCATCCCCGAACTCGCTCCGATACGACACGATGGGGACCAGGACAGGGATGGGGACGAGGACGGGGATCGGAACAGAAATGGTGATTCCCCGATTAGTTCGGTAAATATTAGATGAGAAGCGGGGATTCTCGAGGATAAAAAACGGGAATGGAGATGAGGATGGAGATTTAATCCCCGCGGGGCCGGGGATGAGGATTCCCTGATTAAAAAAAAATCTGAGGATGGGGGCGGGGATGAATATGACAAACCCGCTCCCGCCCCGCCCTATTGCCATCCCTACATGATGCTAGTCTTCCAAAACCATAATCACATTGGTGTTGGTTTTGGAAGACCAGCACCACCGTTGGTGTTGATTTTTCAGGTGTTAAATTATGATGTTATGCTCTCAAGTCCAAATATGTACTTCTTTACTCTTTTTTAAAAAATAAATAATATAATTTAATACACCAAAAAATCAATACCACCATGGTATTGACCTTCCAAAATCAGCACCAATGTAGTGCTAGTTTTGGAAGACTAACATCATGTTAGTGCTGGTTTTGGAAGACTAGTACTGGTGGTTCAAATTCGATCAATATTTGTTTAGGAGAGAAAAAAATAATTTAATATGAAAGAGAAAAGATATTGCATGCAATTATGCAAATGAAAGAGAAGAAAAACACTAGCTTTATCACAAGGGTAAACGAAAAAAAGGTGCGCCTTTTGAGCAATATGAACTCTTGAGATACCTTTTGGATAATATAAAATATTAAATGCATCTTTTGATAAATTGTCATATAATTTATCTTCCTTCTAAATAATAAAGAACCATCCTCGAGGAACTGTCGAGATAACAATTTCACATTTTATTGTCAAAAATTAATTTCGTCTCGTTAAAAATTTAAATTCTAATTTTTAAATACTGTTATAAGTGAGAAAGCTTATGTGTTCATATATTTTTACCTATCAATCACTCAAAAATGACTTATTCGATCTCACAAATTTTTTCATCGATCATCAAATAAATTTGAGAATCACAAATAGACCACGGGGAACACCACAAGTGGTTCGAACATCGTAGGCATAAAATATAATCGACTCGATTCCATGAAATTTTTTTATTAATCATCGGATAAATTCGAGAATCATAAATAGATTATGAGAAATGACTCGACATCACGAGATTTGAATACCGCAAACATGAGAATGGAATCTCGTTTCTTAGAAAACCCATTGTGAGCTTACCGCACCAAGGCCCGAGGCCTTTAATACTTTTATAAGAGCATCCACATTGGTGTTAATATATGAGTATTATAATATTTAAATAATATTACAAACTCATGTAGATAAGTGTTATAATGTCTACACATTAATAATGTTTAATTTTTTAATAAAAAGGAGTATGTGACATGTTATTTATTTAAAAATGTGTTATATATTAAAATTCAAACTAATATAGAGGCCCTGAGTATATGACATGTTATAAAATATAAAAAATTATATTATCCCTTTCTAATAATAT
>JBBUKS010495753.1:0-14808 GCA_038050645.1 Hedychium gardnerianum
TTCTTCTCTTTTCTTAAAATATGTATTAGCTAATATAAGGTCATATGCTATCGCAAAATCCAATATAGTTTTTCCTTTTTCATTTCTCGTTCCAAACCCATAACCTCCATGTACCCTCTCATATTCCTCATTTTTTACTCCGACATGCTCATTTAGGTTGTCTCACATAAAAATCATTTCATTTAACGAAATATTTTGTAATACTTCATCTAGATTGTCCAAAAACTTTAATTTGATAGTTTTATCTAATCCTACTTGGGATGCATATATGTTAATTACGTTTATAGTTTATTTCACTACTATTATCGTGAGAGTTATAATTCTATCTCTTTTTCTATCTACTCTTACAATTTCATCTTTTAACAAACTATCTACAATAATATCCACCTCATTTCTTGTTTTATACTTTCCTGTGTACTATAACTTAAAACCCGAGTTTTCTATCATTTTTGTTTTCTCGCCTACCCATTTTATTTCTTGTACACACAAAATACTAATTCTTCTCTTAATCATCGCATCTACTACCTCTATTGATTTACCAGTGAGGTTTCCTATGTTTCATATTCCAAATTTTAGACTATTAGTTTTCTTATATTCTTATCAAACCTATGGTGTGAGAACTCTTGCATATTTAGCACTACACCCGAGTTCTCATGAAAATGTAGCGGTTCTTACCGAGACATTACAGTCAGACCCTAGAACACGAACTCTTGCATGTTTAGCTCTACACTCAAGTTCTCATAGAGATGTAGCAGTCCTTGCCGAGACCTTACAGTCGGCCCTTGTAATGCGTTTCTTACGGGGAACATCCTAATATTAGCATAATAATTTAATTAATTCATTTATTAAAATTTATCATAGTTTAATGCTAGTTGATAACCTAATGTAATCCTTTTTCTTTATTCAGACTAGGAATCGGTCATGACTAGTTTATCACGCGCGGAGTTATTAAAAATTATATAAAAAAAAAATCGTGAATGAGGATTGTCGCTCTCAATAATGGGCCTTAATTTGTCTCCAGGCCCATCACGATGCCCTATCTAGCCTTGGGATGCCCTTGATATATAAATGGTGTGAGGTATGCGCGATCGGGTGCCTCGACCCTTCTTCGTGTTGCCATCGAGCGCGCGCGCGAGAACGGCGAGTGATGGCGGCGCTTCGTTCCGGTTTCCGTCGACTCTTCTCCATCCCTGCCTTCTCTCCCCCGCCTGCCGCCGCCGTCCCCCCGCCCTCTGAGCCTTCAACCAATCTTTTTGTCTCAGGTGAGTTACTCTCCTTTTTGTATCTTGGGCTTTCAGTTCCTAGCTTTTTCGTAATTTTCCGTTTTATTTTACGGAATTTACCGATCGAAAGCATGAATTTTGTAGATCTTGACAGTTCCAAGCGGAGCTCTAGCTATTTTGAAATCGCTTCATCAACGAAAGCCTAAATTTTGTTTTTGAGTTTTTCGTTGTTCTTTAGCACAACCTGGTTGGCGTTAAATTAGATAAGAAATTCCGTGTATGCATACTGTTTGTTACAATGCTTTGAAAAAGTGTGAGAATAGCTTTAAGGTAACTAGGGTTTTGTAATGTTTTATGTTTAGTTATTTCGAAAGTCACCTAAAATTAAAATTTTAGGTGAGATGGTAATATAGGGCTTTCAAAGGGTTGAGAGTAGCATTGACAACTACCCAACTACTTAAACGTTACTTAGGGCTTAATTTGATATCCAAATATTTGTGCTCAATTCAACACCTTTAGTTTGTGCTTTTCTAAGGAGTTCATAATCACTGTGGTTTATTGGCTCCATCAGTTTTAGGCTATCTAAAATTGTCATTTAGAACTTCATCAATAAGCTTATCTATATGCTTCTATGACATCATTTGTAGTCTCAATAAGCAAGTTAAGTAGATGAAAATTTCGTAATCTGAGTATAATATATAGTCAGCACAAGCACAATAAACTTTAAGGATTTTGACATTTCTTAAAGCTTGATGTGAACTTGAGCTTCAACTTTTTGATGTTGGCTGGAATGAGCATCGATGGACTCGATACATAGAATGGTTAACATCTAAAATTTAATAAAAATCATGATTCTTGAAAATGGTTGCTTGGCCGGTATATTGGATTTAGTTTTACTATGTTTTTTAATTACAAAGTTTGTTTATCAATGTATCAATATATATAGTAATTAGATAAGAGATATAAATATCAATCAATATATATGGATCAGAATTCAGATGCTTTAAACATTAGGTATTTGAGATACACCTTAATACTCCAAGGTGGAAGATCCGAGAACATTAAGAACAAATCTTAAACCATACGAACCTTTTTTTTTAAATAACAAGATGGAAAAAATGACCATGTTTTCAGATGCTTTGGATATTAGGTATTTGAGATAGACCTAAATACTTCAAGTTGGAATATCAGAGGAAGAGAGATGAGTATGGATTGATTACAAGATATTCTAGCTTCTAGGGGCTTTACGCAATAAGCAAAAGCAAAGAAGCCAGAAAGAAGATAAGAAGAAGAGTGAGATGTCACCATGAAATGAAAAAGAGGGTGACAATGTTATAAGAAACCTGCAATATTGGGTTTGTTGGAAAGAAATAAGCTGGGTCTAATGAGTAGAGATGTACGTTAAAAAACAAGTTAAAACTTAAGCTGGTACATGATCAACACTTGAGTCTATGGTTCTTGCCAAATTGGAATGTCATGAGCTTATGATTTGTGCAGGAATTTATGTCAGTTTGGACGAATCTAAGCTAAAAGAATATTTCACTTGAGCGTTATGTATATTTGTTAAATTCCTCTGTCTTGTTTTCAGGACTCAGCAAGCGAACAACATCTGAAGGACTGAGAGAAGCTTTCTCAAAGTTTGGACAAGTAGTCTATGGTATTTTCTTCCTCAAACTATGTTTATATTTGTCTTGAAAGGTATCTTTGCAAGATATTGATGCTTGTACCCCTGCAGCTAGGGTTGTGACTGATCGCCTATCAGGCTATTCTAAAGGGTTTGGATTTGTGAGATATGCAACCTTGGAAGAAGCTACCGAAGGTATAACAGGAATGGATGGTAAGGTGAGTTTGGCCCGATGAATCATTCATTTCATCTATGTAAATACTCCAAATTTGCAAGTGCATACAGATAGGAAACCTTATAGTTGAGGCTATTTGAAGTTTGAAAGTTAATTTCACTACCATCATTCTAATTTTTCTTACACCTGTCTATTTGACTGCAGTTTCTTGATGGCTGGGTTATTTTCGCCGAATATGCAAGACCAAGGCTGCCACCACCAGAGCAAACACAGACTCCTCCCCCTCAACAAACTTCGGAGCCACCATTCAATCATCAGTAGAGCTGGAATTCTTGTATGGTTACGTAAATTGATGAGACTGGATACCATAGCATAGACTTGTTTGCAATTATTCTCTTGAAAGGTACTTGGATCGCACAATTTAAGTAATTGGAGAGTTAATGAGAACTTAAAAAGACATTGAATTATAAATGCACTTTGTTAGATCTTGTTTTTTTTATTAAGGTGTATTATCAATTTGTCATAAAGTTTTAGCTCATTGTAGGTGAGAAAGGAGCACGTGAATAAATGCATGTAGTCTATAAGAGCGACATGGTGCCCATTGTAATTCAATGCTCAAGAAGATTTATACAGTAATTTTAATCAAAATATAGAGTGATAAATTTTAAAAATAATTATTTTTAATATATCTTTTTACAAATTTTTAAAAATTTAAGGTAGACTTTATTTTACTTTTTTATCTTTTTATAAAATGGTATCAGTTTTTTCATATTACAGTGGTAAAAATCCCAAAATATCCGCAGAGTTGACCGTTACATACCTACGTCATCGTGCGGATACACGGCTTCTCTCTACTCCTGTGGCTGAACGCACTCGTTCGCTCACATCCGATGTTTACCTCTCTGCTATTTGGAGGCTCCCTGTCCCAGAATCAATCTTTGTCCAATAAAGGATCGGTGCGTTTTTGGGTTAAAGTAGGGTGGTTTGGGTTTCATGATCTATCGAAGAAGGTTGCGCAAAAGGAAGAGTTTTTTAATGGATGAGTCTTCGCAGCTCGCTTTCTTGTCTATGAAATGAGACTATCTTAGATGAGATCTGTGGCGTAGCTCTACGATTCCTCTGCTCGATCCGTCATTGCTGCGTGCTCGTTTTGCCCAAACAGGTTAGATCGCTTAGCTTCGGCGGATCTTCTTTATGAATCAGTCGTTTCACCTTTTTCTCGAGGTTGCTTTTGCCTCAATCCACCCAAGGATTCGGGGGTTTCTTGAAGCTCGATCTTTGGTTTTGTGATTGTTGGGAAAAACTGTTTTTTTGGCTGGTCCATTCTCGTACCCTCTATGGAAGATGGCGTGGCTGGTTCGTTATGTTTTTCGTAGGAAAAATTGCTGCTTTCCTACTCCCTGCTTTGTTCCTTTCTGTTTGATCTTTGTCTACTTCTCATGATTTCTTAGATTTTGATTTTCATTTGTATTCCGTCTTCATGTATGGTAATAGCAAGAGGACATAATTTTGTAAATTTAGGTATGAACTGAAACATCGCCATCTTCTCTAATTATTTTATCGTAGGTTTAGTTTGTAAGTCTGCAGTGTATTTTTCTATCTCGAGGTTGAATGGAGATAACATAGATTCTTTGTTGGTCCAGTTCCACGTTTTTCTATGGATGATCCTGATTGGGGTTTGACTAATAAATATTTCAGTCGCCAAGATCGTTTTGTTTGAACATCCATTTGACATCCGTGTCACAATAATCTACTACTGCTTCTTGTCTTTAGCCAACTGATATTGACCTTTATGCACTGGTGATTCAGATTAGAATAGTCGTGTCCATGACACGACATAGTTTGTATTTTTCATGCTTAAAAGGTCTTCAACTGGTTCTATTCAATGAGATTAAAGGGGTTTTCTTGCAGGAGATATTATGGAGTGAACCTCCGACAGCTGCTATTAGAGGTGTATTGGGGAGATGAATGGTGTGCCGTCATGGGGACTGATTTTAGGAGTGACAGCAGGAGTAGTGATTGGAATCTTCCTAGCTATAGGTGCTCTGTTTTGTATCAGACTCCAGAAGAAGCGTGCTCAGATAAGGATCACCAGCTCAAGGAGAGCATCAACTGTCCCCATGCGTGCCAATGGAGTTGATGCTTCTTCAATACAATCAGACTCTACCATGGATCATGAGTCACCGAAGCACAATGACCTTGAAGAAGATGCTCCTTCCTTATGGGTTGAAGGAACCAAGAGGAAGCATCTTGTGTCTGTTTCTGGAGTGCCCAAATATTCATACAAGTAAGAACAGATCCATCCACATCATCTTCAAGACACTGATGCATATGCATATTCAAGCCTCTGATCTTCACTGTTTTTGTAAAAAAAAAATCCCTTCCAATTTATCTTTATGATGATCCTTTGATCTTCCTTGTTTATTTAATTTGATATGTTAAAGCACCACTGTGCCTCGTAGCTGATGATCGCACTACTAAAGCAGGCTCTCGAAATATCTTAACAGAGACCATTTATGTATTTCTGCATGCAAATCTTTAATGCAACCATTTCTACTTCCATCTTTTTGGTTTCTAATTTGTGAATTTACAATATCACTTAGATCCATGTTGTATTCTGTTTGGTAATGTAAAAATAAAATAGCTTTTTGTATTCTATTCCCAGGGATTTGCAAAAGGGTACTAGTAACTTTAAAACATTGATTGGTCAGGGGGCATTTGGTCCTGTTTATAAAGCTCAGATGCCCACTGGTGAGACACTTGCAGTTAAAATGCTTGCTACTAACTCCAAGCAAGGCGAGAAGGAATTTCATACCGAGGTAGCACTAAATATCTTTACTCTTGATCGGGAATTCCAGACAAGATGAAAGAGGAGTTCACTGTTTCATCCTTTCCAGGTTCTACTTCTTGGGAGATTGCACCACAGGAATCTTGTCAATTTGGTTGGATATTGTGCTGAAAAGGGCCATCATATGTTGATATATGTTTATATGGCTAATGGTAGCCTAGCTTCTCACCTATACAGTATGTCTGATCACTGCTCAGATGCTTTTTACATTTTATATTATTTTGTTTAGGAGAATGATGAGGTTCAGGACATCAGGTGTATGCTTGTCGATCAAACCATATTTTTTATGCTTGTGTTACTTATCGGGCTTCATATAACTAGAAAATATATTTATATCTAGGCAATAGTAAACAGAACTTTAAATATTTTATTATTTAGTTCTCTCTGCTATTGGTGTACCATGGTTTTCCTTACATCATTTAGAGACTTAGTGGGATTTAAGTATGAAATATGAATTATATGATTGCAAAGCCTCAATAACTAGCAGTCTACCTCATCTTTGATTCGTTCGAATTACAGGAACAATACCTTTGACAATCTTACTTAAGAAAACAAGGCAGATGTGTATAGTTACAGATGCCAATTTAGTTGCTAAAGAAAATATATGCCTAGAAAATACTAGCTCTCCTCATCTTAGATTGGCTCGAATTATAGGTTTGACAATATTACTTAAAGGACACATTTTAAGTAGCAGATAATGAGGTAGATGTGTGTAGTTGTTGATATCAACGAGAACTAGATATGCCTAGAAAGTACTATTTTTGATGAAAGGAATACAAACAACCATTGAACGATATTAATTAATATTTTTCCATTTCAAAGCCTTATCTTCATGTACGGCATTTTGGTGTTTAGGAATATGGAAAGAAAGTAATTGTCAACTAATCCTTTGCCTTGCTATTATTTGAACTGAATTGCATCATAACATGTATATACTCTTGCTCAAGTGAATTGTACTAAAAATAAGCAGTATTGCTTTGAAATAATCTGACAATTAAGAGATTTAGTCCTTGATATTAGAGCACTAGGAAGTGACTTTCACGCCTCGACGGGAAGTGTTTGGACCCCTCAAGAAGCATCTTAAGAATTCTAGTCCACTTTTTATCCTTAATATATTCACTGTCAAACTGCTTCTACTTTTGATTTGGAGGAAGTTGCCTTTAACTTGTTCATCGGGTACAGGTGAAAAGTATCAAGTATTGAGCTGGGATTTGAGGGTTGATATAGCTTTAGATGTTGCAAGAGGTTTAGAATATCTTCATGATGGTGTAAGTAAACATATTCTGTTTTCTCTGAGATGGCTAAAGAATTTTAATATATATTTTTTAATGAAAGAGTAAAAAAGCACTTTTGGTCTCCATACTTGCAGGCTGTTCCACCTGTAATTCACCGCGACATCAAGTCTGCAAACATATTGTTAGACCGCTCCATGAGAGCTAGGGTACGTCAAAGAGTCACATAAGTTAGGTCTCATGCAAATAGAATATTTTGGTTTTAAAAGAAATTGCTGAGATTTAAATTCACTAAACTTGTTAATTTTACTTCCATTAGCTCTCTGAATCTATTATGCTATAAAGGGACATTGCCGAAGGAATTGATAATTTAGGTACTTATTGATTTGTGCTTTTACCATCTAAATCCCTTTTTTTTAATTATTCAGTTGTCAATAAATGATAACCTTAATATTGTTGGTAGCTATTTTCTGGATTTATGTGCTCAGTCTAACTATCTAGAAACACTCTGATGGATTATTGACATGGAATACGACCAAGAAAATTATAGCGGACATCAACTAGCTTAGTTGGTAAACGTCTTCAGAGTTGTTGCCGAGGTCTTGGGTTTGAAACTTGCCTTCATCAAATGTGTGTGCTTGACGAGGGCTTTCATAGCTATCAACAAAAAAAAATAAAAAAAATCTAAGAAAAGGAACTTGCTAACAAAGCAACAAATTGATGAATTTGGAGAGGTGGTATATTTATCGCCAAGATGTGGTTTTATTTACTTCTCCTTTCAAGAGTTGATTCCGTCAGAGCATCCATCTTATATTATCTTTGATTACTACATAGTTTGTCAATTTTACTTGCAAACTGGAAGAACACTTTGTCAACCAGGTTGCAGACTTTGGGCTATCAAGAGAAGAAATGGTTAGCCATCAGGCATCTAACATCAAAGGAACTCTAGGGTATCTTGATCCCGAGTATGTATCATCAAGATCGTTCACAAAGAAAAGTGATGTTTATAGCTTTGGGGTTCTGCTTTTCGAGTTGATTGCCGCGCGCAATCCACAACAGGGCTTAATGGAATACGTTGAACTTGTGAGTGTCTCTATCCTTGTTTCCACATGTTACTCAATTTAGCAGCTAGACTTTCCCATCTTTTACCATGAGAGTAGCTATGATATCAAGCTAACTTTTCTTCAAGTAAATTGTCGAAAATCATCTTGCTTTAAGTTTTGCATGTGAATGGCACTTTAGGAAACTAAATAGTTGCAAATTTTCAGTAATATCAATGAAGCCAAGTTATACAAATTTGTTCTGTAATTCATTAAATTGGCAAATAAAACTCGAAGAACTTATGTGACTACTTCATGATCTTTTATCAAAGAATAAAATACTCTTATCATAATCAAAAGGCTTACTATTTAACTGTCTTAGGCTGCAATGGATGCTGATGGAAAAGTTGGATGGGAGGAAATTGTAGATCCCCGACTAGACGGTGTGTTCCACATAGCTGAAGTCAATGATGTAGCAGCTCTTGCGTATAAATGCATCAATCGACTCTCCCGAAAACGGCCATCCATGAGAGATGCAGTCCAAGCGCTCGCTCGGATCCTGAAAACAAGGCACAGAAAGCATCATACAAGGAGATCATTGCCCCTCACCGAAGAGGAAGACTCCGTCGACATGGAAGCTTCAGAACATCAGAGTATTGTATCTGAACACCATAGAGAGGAGTCGATAGGCAGTGCATCGGATCTGCCAGATGTTTGATCTACTAAGAATGTGTTTCATTCCCTTCTTTTGTTGATCCATTCATTGAATTCATAGTTTTGAAAGATAGGTGTGTTAGATTTAATATATGACAAAAAATTGTAATTCGAGGAGCCATGACTTATGGCTCAATGTATTCATTTTGCGAATTCAAGAAGCATATAATTTTGATTGAAGTGCTGTTGTAAATTTATTTATTATTTAGTCGATTATATTTTCATCTATATTTAAATAAATTTTATTTTATTATTTTTAATAAATTTTTTAAAATTATTTTTTAAGCCGCCTATGGTACGGACTAGCATACATAGATTCCCAAATCCGAGAAGGCCAAATTTAACCTTCCGTTTTCTTAATTAAGCAAGTTCGTTAAGTCAACCCGGCTGTCTCAAACGGGTCAAACTGCAATTATAACTTGCAGTCCGATCTCCAGCGTGACAGCTGGAGGATGCAGCTCCGCGATGGGTGGCGTGTTGGTAAAATAGGCGCATTGCAAGAAAAGCGTTGCCAGTGAGTTTGCAACGAATCGACGACCTTGAATGATCCGATCCCCTCCTTCGCTCGTTTCAACTCCGGAAGGTAAAAAAAATTCAAACGTCAATTTAAAAAAGTTCCCCAATTTTTCGCCGCCTTTTCCTCCGCCTCCTCGTCGCCCTCGAGCACCAAACCCTAGGTTCCGTCGCGTTCTCCATCTCTCGTTCCGCTGCCACCGTTCCGACCAGGTCGCGTCGGCATGAAGGCAGGCGCGGAAGGAAGCTTCGGTTTTTTTCCTGGTTTTTGGCGCGGAAAAAGCTTGTCTTCTGTTCTCATGCTCATCGGATTGCATCGGGTGGAATTTGAAGGTATTTTCTGAGGGAAGAATTGTGCTTTGGTTGTTGGAGCTTATTTGATGCGGAGGTCGAGCTGCAGATGCAATGAAATCGAACGAGATTGATCCACGGGACGATGGATGTGAAGAACTTTGCGATTCTTATAGTTTTTCTAGGTTTGGTCCTTGTTTTGCCGATGCACGGATCAGGTGGGAGGACAGGGCCGAGGAATTTGTCTCTGGAATCGGAAAGTTTTGAGCTGAAAGAGTCTCCTCAGCTGAGCGAGTGCACGGTATGGGGTTCTTTATATTCTTCAATTTTGTTCTTCAATTGTGAATAGACTTGTTTAATTTCTTAACTCAAGTTTCAGGATTCATGAACTATCTTAAATTTATGGATTCTTGTTAAAAGTATGCACATAAACCTAGCTGGGTAAAGAAACTAGCAAATTGCAGATATAAAAAATGGTGCATTATTTGTTTTTGAAATCGCTGCTCCCTCGATATGATGCCTAGAAGATGAATTCACCATCAAAATTCTTCTGGTCTGCTAATTTCCTTGTACCTTTATCTAGACTGGAAGAAGAAACCTTTATAAATTTTTATGTTCTGTGAAGATAAGAACTTGAGAGAACTATGAGCCCTTTCTTCTGACTTCCTGATGAACTAATTACTGTGTTCCTTTCAGATGAATAATTTACCTTCCCATAAATTATCTTAAATATAAAGTTCAGGAAAGTTTCTATGCTTTATCAATTATGCAGGTTAGAATGTATGATCATGAAGTTGAGATGTCTCCGTTCCCAGAAATGAAGCATGCTGTTATTGTTTGTCTCATTAGGAAAGGTTTCACTTGTACCTTTTATCTAGACTGGAAGAAGAAATCTTTTTAAATTTTTATGTTCTGTGAAGATAAGAACATGAGAGAACTATGAGCCCTTTCTTCTGACTTCCTGATGAACTAGTTAATCTGTTCCTTTCAAATGAATAACTTACCTTCCCATAAATTATCTTAAATATAAAGCTCAGGAAAGTTTCTATGCTTTATCAATTATGCAGGTTAGAATGTATGATCATGAAGTTGAGATGTCTCTGTTCCCAGAAATGAAGCATGCTGTTATTGTTTGTCTCGTTAGGAAAGGATTTCACTTGCATCTTTCTAATGGTGGTTACAGACGTAATGCAATGTGCACAGAGTGTCTAGAATTGGTAATTAATTGGCATAATGTTCAGAGAAGATATTTAGCAACTCAATCTCCAAGTCCTGCACCTACCTTCTCCCTAGCTGTTGATCGATCTGCTCCAGCTGCATCACCTACTCCTGAAGGTGAACCAGAAACACCCAGTCCTGCTCTATTGCGATCTCCTGTTCAGCTACCTGTGAGTTCTTCATCTGGCAGACATCGACCAACAGTTTCACAAATTTCTGCACCAAAACCATCAAAACCAACACACCTCAAAAGTGCTCCCAATAGTCCACCCTCACACGAGAAAGAGGACCCAACAAAACTAATTCTCGTTGCTGGAGTTCTTTCGTCAATCGGGACATCTCTTCTTTTTCTATGTATATTCTGTTGTTACCGGAAATTTTGCAGACGGCGACCCGACTCAGCAAACAGGAGAGATGATAAACCCCTATTGCATCTACGCTTAAGCAATGCCTCTGGTATGGAATTGCTCCACTTTCTTATGGACATAATTCACCAGACTGCTATGTTTTGAGAATTTTAAATCATGTGTTTCCAGGATCATATGATACGTCATTTGGTTCAAATAATCATACAGATAAGCCTGCAGGCCTGCAACATAACAGTGGATTTAGCCAAAATTGTCATGACTTCACCGGAGATGTCAAGCCCGGAGGTACAGCATCACCTGATATAGTGTCAAATGCTCCTTTTCTGGGGCTCAATGATGGCTCTGAACCCAAAATATTACTTCCTCTTCCTCCTGGTAGGTCACCTCTTCCTTCTGTTGCTCCTCCTACTCCACTTCCTGTTGTCCCAGGTCCTGTGTCAGCTGCTGTTCCTTCTCCTCCACTTGTTGTTGATCCTTTGCCACCTGCTGTTCCTCCCCCTGCTCCTCCTCCTCCCCCTCCCCCTGTTAAGCCTCCTATTAATAAAGCTGCACCTCCACCACCCCCTGCTCCACGACCACCGTTAAAAAACCAAAAACCTGGTGCCCAGATGCCTCCACCTCCACCTAAGGCTGCTCTTCCTCTTCGTAAGCTTCAAGGAAATTCAAGAACTAAGAAGCCATCAAATCTTGCACCAAGTCCTCACGAACGTTTTAATGCTGATAGTGACGACGATGGTCCTAAAACAAAGCTGAAGCCATTTTTTTGGGATAAAGTTCAAGCAAACTCTCGGTCCAACGTCTGGTCTCACATTAAAGCGGGATCCTTCCAGTGAGTCTATATTCTGATTGAGCACTAATCGTCTGTATAACAACTGGCCTTTTATGATAGTTTAATTTCATTACAGGTTCGATGAGGAGATGATTGAATCATTATTTGGCTACAACAATGCCGCTGATAAAAACAGTATTGAAAAAAAGAAAGAGTCCAAAGATGCTTCACCTCGGTTTATTCAACTTCTCGAGCCAAAGAAATCACAGAATTTATCAATATCATTAAAAGCTCTGAGCGTCAAAAGCAATGAAGCTCGTGAAGCACTCATGGAAGGTGAGTTTGGATCTTGTGCTTGGTAGAAAGAAGTGTTAATAGTAAACTAGATCATACTAGCTCTTTTGGTTTCATTCAACCACAAAAAATAGTCAATGGAGCTGCTTCTCTATTCAAATTTCCTTCCTAATCATGAATGTCGACTAGTTAGTTTTCCTTGAACCACAACTACTATTGGTACACTACTGAATGTTTTTTAATATTTGCCCCCTTGTTGATCTTCTTGCAACCAGGAAATGAACTTCCTACTGCTCTTCTTCAATCATTACTGAGAATGCAACCTACCACTGATGAAGAGCTGAAACTCCGACTGTATACCGGTGATTTGTCCCTACTAGCACCTGCAGAACAATTTCTCAGAGACTTGATCGATATTCCTTGTGCCTACAAAAGGATGGATGCCTTGCTATTCATGTCCTCTCTGCACGAGGATGTCACAATCATAAAGGCAGCTTTTGCAACAATGGAGGCAAGTCTTCGAATTCTCGAGATCTGCCTAGATGCTTCTTACATTCTTGATTAGTAATTGAAGTCTTAATTGTGGAAATGAACATTCTTTTGTTCTAGGCAGCTTGCACTCAACTCAGAAGCAGTCGTCTCTTTCAGAAGCTTTTGGAAGCCGTTCTCAAAACCGGCAATCGCATGAATGTCGGCACATACCGCGGAGGTGCTCAGGCATTCAAGCTCGACACACTGTTGAAGTTGGCAGATGTTAAGGGCGCCGATGGGAAAACCACTCTGTTGCACTTTGTTGTTAAACAGACCATTCGTTCTGAAGGAAGGCGTTCTGCACGTTTAGCAAAAGAAAGCGGAAGCATGACTTTTATCGACAATTACAGCTTCAACTCCAACGATTTGTCCGAAGACATACCAGGAGAAGGCGAAGATAACCTCCACGACGAAGGCCTCAAGGTTGTTTCTGGACTAAGCAGCGAGCTCGAGAATGTCAAGAAAGCAGCAGGAATTGACATCGATGCGTTCACCACAACAGTGGCTAATTTTGGCCGCAAGTTGATAGAGACTCGAGAATTCCTGAACAAGGATATGAAAAGCTTGGAAGAGGACAGTGGCTTCCACCTTTCCCTCAAATGCTTCGTGGAGCACGCTGAAGCTGCCATAACTTTCTTATTGGAAGAAGAGAGGAGGATAAGGACCTTGGTTAAGAGCACCACAGATTATTTTCACGGGAGTGCTACCAAGGACGAAGGTTTACGGTTATTCATTATCGTCCGGGATTTCCTTGGCGTGGTGGACAAGATCTGCAAGGAGGTGAAGGAGTCCCCGAAGAGAGTCGCAAAGTCACCAAAACTCAGGGACGGTCCTCCAGCAGCTTCTACTTCTGCCCGACAACGATTATTTCCTGCGATCAGGGACCAGAGGCTTGAGAGTTCCAGTTCAGATGAAGAGGACGATTGAAATAATGAAGAGAAAACGGGTAGGAAGAAGAATTGGCATGAGAATTCTCACATGTTCACTGGCAAATTGATCGCGAAGCCTGAAATTTATAAGGATGAACAAGCTTGATCTTAAACAATTCCGGATGATACAATGCTAAAGGTACAAAGGTCGGGAAAACCAAAAAAATAAAATAAAAAACAAATAAACATGAAAATTACAAAGCCATGCTGCTACATGGCATTCGAGCAGAAGGTTTTCAGCTTTCAGTCTTCATCGACAGCGGCCGCCTTGGAAGATCCAGACTTTTTGGGAAGAAGGAGATTGTGGATGTTGGGCATCACACCGCCGCTGGCGATGGTGACTTCTCCCAGCAGCTTAGAGAGCTCCTCGTCGTTCCTCACGGCTAGTTGAATGTGCCTTGGTACGATCCTAGATTTCTTGTTGTCTCTTGCAGCATTCCCAGCGAGCTCCAAAACCTAATGGCCGAGACGAAAATTATCAAACATCATGCATTTTATTAAAAAAAAAAAGGTAATTTCAACCCAACGTTAGGAAATATCGAGGATCAATAAAGAAGAAGAGGGGGAAAAAGGCATATATGCACACCTCGGCGGCGAGGTACTCGAGGACTGCAGCTAGGTAGACGGGGGCGCCGGCGCCAACGCGCTCGGCGTATTTGCCGGCCTTGAGGAATCGGGCGATCCTGCCGACGGGGAACTGGAGCCCGGCCTTGCCGCTCCTGGACGTGGACTTCTTTGCGGCGGCGGAGCCAATTGCCTTCCCTCTTCCGGCCATAGCGACGACGACGGCGGCGGAGCCTAGGGCCTCGATTCGTCGAACTGGTTGAACGAGGGAAGTGAATTTGGTACTCCTGTGGCAATAATTTCGATTTAATTATTACTTTGGCTTCGCTTCTTATTTATAGGCTAGCGAAAGGACGGAGTCAGCCAATGAGGTACTAGCACACGGATTGTTATATTAGCCGTTAGATCGTAACAGTTTGAACGGTCAAATCCGGTCTGTAATTTACCGATCTGCGAAGGGATTGATTGATTAAAA